>MU226693.1:520795-536504 GCA_018584345.1 Thuja plicata
ACACTGAGAGGGGGGGGGGTGAATCAATGTTTGTCAATTATCTTTATCTCAGCAACTTGAAACTTAAATAAAATAGATAATAAATGAAACATAACACCATAACACATAACATAAGATATGTTTATGGGGAAACCTTGATCAGAGGAAAACCCTGGTGGCAATTAGTACCCACAAATGATTGTACTATTTTTATGAACTTGTTAGAGTTCCTTTAACCTCTTAGGAGCAGTCTTTACAATGCAAGTATAATGACCCTATTAGGATTCTTTACAAAACCTTGTTAAAGGTGAATAGCTCACTACCAGAGCTCACTGCCCAAATAGGATGAAGGCTACAACCTTCAGATAATAGATATACACTATATCGAAAGATGAACTATTGTTCTGACACTGATGTCTAATCAATTTTGTTTATGCGTTGATGCTCCAATCCCTCAAAGAGCTTTATCTCATACTGATTTGGTGTACTATACTTCTAGATATATTATCTGTATATCTTCCACTCTTCCTCCTAATACAAAATTACATGTCTAAGTATATATATACATGCCTAAATAGACGGAACCAAAAACAAGACCTTAGTCGGCCCAAAAACAACATACACAACACTTCCAAATGAATTGGCTTAAGCGTGTTTACATGAGTGTTAAAGACACAATTACAAGCATGTTATAATAGGCGCATGGCCATTACAAAGTAAAATATTATACGCTAATCCAAAATCTAAGGTCGGCTTTATACTCTATTTTCTGAACTGCTAGTGGCACTTGAACTTGCTATAACTTCTGCGTACTATGATACCGTACCATGCATGTATAGACTAAGCTTAATAACATATCATAAAGCTTAAGTATAAAGGTGCATAGTCTGACTCGATCATACGCATGGGGACTAGGTTGTCCTTATCCCCATCCAAAAGCGTATCAACCATGTAGTTGTTCTTCTCCGGAGAAAAAGTCTTTATAATCGAGGGCTCACATATATAAATATCAGTTGTCTCATGACTATAGATCTAGCCAATCTCTTTCCAAATCTTGTCTAAAAGGCTAAAGGCATTGACTCCTTCATATTCTAAAACCAAGGACATCACCTTGGAGTAGTGATTAGGTCGATTGGATCCATCATACCTATTGGGGTAGGATTTATTTATTCCTTTATCCCATTTTTAAAAATTACAAATTCTTGAATAGTCTCATATGATTCTCTATCATCCACTGTATCAGCTTGTTTTTTGCAATTTTACCTAATCTCGGATTCATCACAATCTATTGAACATTCAATGCTCTATCAATTAAAGGGTCATTCCCTAACTTTCTTGTAGGAGCTAGAGGGCAAAAAAAGTTTAAGGCAGAGAGTGGTAATGGAGGAAGAAGAGTGCATACCTTGTTGCTCTCTACCTGGACGTCATTTCCCTTGTCCATATTCCCTTACAACAAACATTGTTGCCGAGGAAACCTTCACTTTTGAACTAGGGAGGGCTTCTACAAAAGAATTTGGCTGCCTAAGGTTTGAATTAAACCTTTTACACTAACCGGTATCTGGCTCCACTGTGGTATCCCTATCCCCCCCCCATCAAATCCCGTGGTGTCTGTAGTAACTTTGACAAGCACCACCAAAATAACAAGCAAACAAAACATATAGAAAAAAAATGGAAACAAGGGAAGGCCAAAAAAATACAAAAAAATTTAAAAAAAAAAAAAAGAAAATCTTATTGTTTACGTTGCATTAATCTTTATAATTACAAAACCAATATTTTGGTTATAAGTGAAGATTAAAAATTCATTAATATTGATAAAGTTCTAACTTCTCAATTAGGTGAGGAGGAGGTGTGAAGTAACCACGGTACTCTGAGAATTGATCGTGTGAACTAACTATCACTCTGGGCATAAATGAAGATGGTGATTTGAATGTTAGAGGTGTAGGACTTCGTGGGACACCTTTAGGAATTGATATTCATGACTAAACAGCGCGATGCTAATTTTGAAATTTACTTACAAGGACACTATGGAACTAACACCCACAAATATTAAATATATCTTTTTCACCTGACGATATTTCTAAAATTTTGATGTAACTTAAAATCTAAAATCCAACTACCTCATATCTGTTTGAAAATTTCGAATGGTTCCGTCTCAATTTAGATTTCGTTCGAGCTTCCTATTAAATATTTCTAACAACTCACTTTTTCAGATTACTATTTATACATGATGCCTTCCCTAATTCATCATACAGCTATCTCTTTTTTCTTTATGCCATCTCAACTTTAGAAAAGAAAGAGCTATGAATACATCTGTATTACAGGGAAGGTAAGTGACTCGATGCCCATAATTTTCTTCTTAGTTCAATTAATCTTATTTGCATATATTCATGAAGTCTGGTTTGAAAGTGCAGATTGGAGGGAAAGGTTGCAATAATTACAGGCGGAGCACGTGGAATTGGAGAAGCCACTGTTCGCCTCTTAACCAAACATGGAGCCAAAGTCATAATTGCAGACATTGCAGATGATGCTGGTCATAAGCTTGCAGAATCTCTGTCACAGTGGGCAACCTATATTCACTGTGATGTGAGCAAAGAGGAAGATGTAAGGGCGGCAGTGGATTTGGTCATGGAAAAGCATGGAAAACTAGACATTATGTTTAATAACGCCGGTACTGGAGATGGGCATAGAGATAGTGTTGCAGAGTACGAGATGGAGCAATTTGAGCGCACCATGAATGTAAACGTAAAAGGAGCAATGCACGGCATTAAGCATGCAGCCCGCGTTATGATACCCAATAGAAAAGGGTGTATTATTTCTACAGCCAGCATTACAGGGATTTTGGGAAGCGTTACACCTTATGCTTACACGGCCTCAAAACATGCAATTATAGGTCTGACTAAAAATGGTGCAGCTGAGCTGGGGAAATATGGTATCAGAGTCAACTGTGTTTCTCCTTCTCTTGTTGCAACCAGGCTTATAATGGACTTTGTAGGGAAAGGGAAGGATGAAGTGGAGGCGTGGGGTTGCAGCGTAGGAAACTTGAAGGGAGTGATTCTTAAAGCAGAGGATATTGCAGAGGCGGCTCTGTATTTGGCCAGTGAGGAGTCTAAATATGTGAGCGGCCATAATCTTGTTGTGGATGGAGGTTTTAGCGTTGTAAACCATGATTGGGGACTTTGCAGGCCATAACGCCTTTGAATATTCAGTCCTCCTTACATGCATGATATAGCAGCTATGGATAGAAAATTTGATTGTAGTTCAGCGATATGACTGAACACTCCAGCAAGTTCATTCTGCTAAGGTAGATAGTTTATATAGAATTTGTCATGTGCATGTCATAATTTAGGTCACATCCTTATTCAATAAATCATGCGATAGCAGCTACTCATAGAATCTATAATATCATGGTGTAGTTTTCTGGAAAAGTACTATTATAATAAAATAATTTGGAAGATTGTAAATTTGAAACTTTGTTGAATCTTCTTTCTTTAATTGTGTTTTAAATAATTTTAGTTGGGGTCTAAATTTTAAATTTTAATTTTCTAACTTTTAACAAGCTCTTAGTCAAAACCATGGTGGCTATGAGCTAGAGGCGCTTCTGGACCTCTGCTGAACCATCATCGTCATAGGGTGTTTATTTTCTTACCTTTTTTTCTTTTGCATTCATTTGAGGCCAATGTCATGAAAATTCGCTTGTGCCGAGGGAAGAATACGAATTTCACCATCCTGTATCAAGGCCTCATGCTCAGACTGTTTAATTTTCACCTAGCGCGTAGCCCACCTAGAGCTATCACAGTCTAGGGTGTTCCTACCTTGTCCAGCCATTCTGTTCACCGCTCGCTGGAAAAGAGAAAGAATCTTACAAAATCCCAAGACCCCAGCTAGTCTTCTCCCGATCGCCACTCCTTCTAAATCTAGTCGTAAGATTAAATGTGTCATATCTGGTACTCCCGTTGAAGCTAAAAAGGACAAAATGGAAACTTGTATGCACGTCGTGGAGCTTGACGCCAAATATGGGGATACTCCTCGTAAATCGAACACGATTGCTGCCAAACCCCATAGGGACGAGGGAAAAGTACATTGCGTTGAGGAGGAAGATTCTGGCTCGAAGTGCAGGGATTACTCTAGGAGTGATAAAAATGGGAGGGAAAATAGTAGGGATCCAACTCACATTTCTATGAGTTTCAATGATGACCTTATTGGCACTATGGAGAATGTTGGAGCAAAAAGTGCCTCCTCTCCCACCATCTCCTCCCCGCCCCACAGAAAGGAGGAAGAAAATATTGATTTTAAAGACATGGAAAAATTCCTAGGTTGCTGAGAACAAGGACAAGACAAAGAATTCTTGTGCAGGTTGTGAGGTCAATGATGGAGAGATTAGAAGTATAAAGAAAAAATTATGTGTGTTGGATAAGAGTTTCAACACGCTGGCCAAGTTTTTCGTTAAAGTCATGCACTCTTCTACCACCACCCTTTGTCGCCTGTACCACGAGAAGGCGAATGAGGAGAGAAAGGATGATGACGAGGTGAAGGATATGTTTCATTTTTTTGCAGGATGGCAAGGATGATGACAAGGTGAAGGATATGTTTCATTTTTTTAGTAGATGATTGGACCGAGTTGCTCATATCCCAATCCAACGATGAGTAATTCAGAATCATGGTGGGTTCAGGTGATGGGGTGGGATTCTGGATCTCATTATTACTTATCTCTTTCTTTTCTTCAAAACTATTTTCTCAGCCCTATGGGCTTCTTTAAAATTTGTTTTTCTTTGTTTCTTGAGAGTGGGTTGTATACTCATTTTCATGGATGTTTTTGGTTATGTGGTGTTTGGAGTTTTTTATATTAAGGGAAGGGATTGGCTCCATGTGTGCTCTTACTATTTCTCTATGTATAATAATTGCTACCAATCAAAGTAGTGAGTTTTGTACAATTAATTCATTTAAGTAAATGTTAAAAGTTTTTTAAAGAATATTTCACAATTATAGAAAGACAATTTTACATTTGAGAAATTCAAATTTTATTCATTATTTTTCATTTAGTTCCTTTTAAACTTTTAAAAATATAATTTAATTAAAAATTAACACGTTTATAAAGTTTCCTGAATTAAAAAATTTATTTTGTTTGTCAAAAATGAATTGAAAATGATTTAGATGTTTTCAAAAATATATTAAATTAAATATGTAAATAGTTTTGTAATAGAACTTATGCCACCACTACAAGAACTATTTCATATCTCACTTGTCTGTATATTTTAATTTTTTTACTAATAGATATTTTAATTTAGAATATGATAACATTTTATTTTACTAAAAAATCACAAGATCACTCAAGCTAAATTTTTTAACCTTATCAATAAATTTTATAAATTTTTTTAGTATTCAAGAATTTTATTGTTTCTATAATTTAAAATTATTATTGAAATTTAATTGACTTTTGCTAAGATAACATAACATCCTTCACTAAATAAACTTTAAAACATTAATTATACTAAAAAGATTATTTACTCTATTAAAAACTCATAACACCCTTTCACATTTGAATGTTTAAAGATTGTCAAAAAAAAACACTCAAACAAAAATTAAAATAAATAAATAAATAATTATATACTATATTAACATAATGTAAAAGGAGAGAGCCAAAACTAAATAAAACCTCTATAGAAGCAGAAGCATTGATAAGCCTCACTTACCGAGTGAACAAAGAACACTCAAAGGCAATCTGAATCCTTTCTTTGACCAAGCCCTCGATTAAGGAGGAGGGCTAGAAAGAATTGTCTTTAACACTGTTTTGAAGAAAAAACAGACAAATCATACACCTTTTCATGCTTCCTCTCAGCCTTAAAAGGGGACCTTGCTCGGCTGCCATCACCCACCCTAGCATACGCATAAACCCTAGTGTTGCCCTTCACACTTCTCTTCGCCGTTTCCCTCACCATTATCTATTAGTAAGTTAAAAAATTAAATCATTTCTTTATCAGTTATGAGCGCTTAATAATTTTAATTTCAAATTAAATTTTATTAGTTTAAAGATATGAGAATTTCTATTTAATAAAATTAGAAATTAGTTGTTTTCAATGTCATTGTTTAAAGTAGTTTAGGTTGCTAGGAGTGAAATTTTTCAAAAGTAAATTTTCTTTCTTCTTTTTAAGGTATTATTATGATATAATGTTTATAAAAATTTCTAACACATTAGACTACATTTAAGATTACAATTAACATAATTTATATTAAATTGTCCTATCTAACATTAACACAATTTATATTAAATATCAAAGCCATTTTGATAATTTTTTCTACTCTATATTTAAGCCACAGGATATTATTTTCTATTTTATTTCTAGGAGCAATAATTGACACTAACTAAAAGTAATTAACTATTGTCCTAATCAATTGGCATAGAGAGAGTAGCTTTCCTCAATGTATGTTGATGAAATAATTGAAGATTAATGAGATGATAATATATGAGAGCATAAAGGTTTACTAAAATGTTTGGAAATTTAATTTGGCTTCCCAAACAAGTTGATAACAAAGAATGTATAAAGTTATTCTTAAGAAGAAAAATTTAAAGAATAGAATATAGTGAGAAAGCTTGTTTGAAAGTTATAATAATTTGAAAGATTGTAAGAAGATGAAGATAGCATAGTCATCCAAGTTGGAAAGGTGCCTTACATAATCTTAAGAGATTTAATGTTAAAAAAGAAGATTCTATAACTATAGAGGGATTGATCTCTACATGAAGAGGCATGAAATCGCAAAGGTCTTGAGTCTTGGACGATTTGTGGTAGGTATTATAATGGTTCTATAACTAGAGAAGGTGGAAAAGGTAGTACAAGAACATGAAAGATATGTTTATTTTTAGAAATTAATATCGAAAAATGTAAAGATTTTATTGTGAGTCCTCTAACTATAGAGGGTTGAGACCATAGAAATTTAAAAAAAAGAATTTCAAGTAGAACATGTGATTGTAGAGGAAAATACATGAGTATGTAAATAACTTGTAAAAGTGGAAGAGGATATATTTAAGAAATAAGATAAAGAAGGTTGTGAAGAGATTAGTGAATATTGTACGGTTAGAATGGTGAGGATGAAGATATATGGAATTTTTTTTGTGAAGAGTTCATAATAATCTAGCATATAATGAATAACCTAGAAAATGGGCAAAATAAAGAAGATAAAATAAATGAAATTTAAAAAATCAATAAGAAAAAAGAGAATAAAAGGAGGAGTTAAATTAAATTCTAAATCAGATAAATTATTAGAAGACAGTAAATAAAGAAAGACTTCAAAGTTTTACAAATGAATATAGTACTCATCTCTTTAAAATACCACGTCATCCATAGTACTAACAGTGCAATAGGAAACTACATATTATGCTTTTGTTATAGCCAAGGATTTTGAATCTTAATTTTTTACTTAGGAAATATACAAGATTGTCACCAAGAAAGAAAGAGCCACCAATTGTGTTGATTTTTTCATCTATACTTCTAGCCCAATCGACATATCTATATATAGTTAGATTAAAATTATCACTCTTTGGGTAGTATAGAAAAAAAATTATTGTTTTATTCACATTTTGAATATCCTCTTCACCAACTATCTGCATGATTTAAGATGTAGAAGAAGAAACATACAAACAACTACTAGTCATTGATAAATGTACATATTTAATTTCCATTGAGCCTAGGAATACTTTCCAATTAACATTCTTCCCTTTTAAACTTACTCAATATCGACTTTATGTACTTGGTCTAAGAAATGAATATTCATTTTTTCTATAAACCAAGAACGAATGAAAAGTTCCCAAGTATTCAAATCGCAATCTCTCTTTACGTGGCATTCTAAACAACCTTAAGCATGCTATCACTTATACCTCTAAAGGTAATGTCATCAACACAATCTACAAGAATGAAAATCTGATCATCTTCTCATTTATATACAAATTTTTATCTATAATACCTTTTCTAAAACCTTTGTACTATAGATATCTATCCAATAAAGAAAACCAAGCTCTAAGATACTTCGTGAGTCCATAAAGAGGTTTCTTTATCCTAGGGTGGTCCCACAAAGCTGTGTCCCACTTTTAGGCATGAAGAAAAATCACGCGGATGAATTTATCATTTTTGACCCCTTTGAGAAAATGGGGGTGTTCGCCCGAAGGGAAAAAAAACCCCTCCGCGCGAACTAGATGAAATGGGGGGTTCGCTCGAACTAGACCCAATTCGAGTGAACCCTGTGATTGAACACAAAAAAAATCAATTTGCACAAATTTTCCATGGGGGTTTCACTCAAAGGGGGCTCACTCTAACCCCCTTCGCTAGAAGGGCTATTTGAGCGAACCCCCTAAATTTCGCCTTCCTCTCCAAAGCCAATAAATTTTTGCAAATTTTTTTCCCTTTGAAGGTCCCAATCAAGGACCAAATAAACCAATCTTCTAAAACCCAAATTGCAGATGATGCTACTGAAAACAAGCTTTACAATGACTATGAATTTAATATATATTGAGTTCATTGTAAATTTTTATTTTTAGTTTAATTAAACAGAGGTTGTCTGGCCATTTAGCAACCTCTCTCTTCGACGCTTCGGGAAAAATAGTAAATTAGGAAAAAAATTATGAAAACTATGGAGGAAAAGACTATGTGTGTTACCTTTCTATGAAAAAAATAAAAAATGAATTTTGATAAATACAGATCAAGTTAGAGCGATCCAAGTGACCTTATGTCTAAATTACAGTTACTATCACTTTAGAACTTAATAAAGTATGAAATATTGACCCAAAATGAATGAAACAAATTGCATCCTTTACATATTGAAGTTATAAAAATAAACTTGAAAGAATTACATTGTTATCATATTTAAAAAAAAAAGTTACGCTGATCCAAGTGATAGTCACTCCTTAAAAACATTTTTTTTCACACAAACCATTTTTCGAAGGAGAAGGAAAAATGAATTTTAATTTTTTTATAAAAAATATATTTAGAAACTAGAAAGAAAATTATAAAAGACTCTAGTTTACATCATCTTCAAATTCCTAATAGTTTTGCAGCAACAGGTGTTCGAAAGTGAAGTTTTTTCTCAGAATGTTGATCATCTCAGTGTCAAAGTTGGTCAAAAAGTGGGACACACTATTTTGGGACCACCCCCTAAATATAGATTTTCATTTGTCTAAGTAATAGAATCCTTTTAGTTGTGAAATGTAGAATTCCCCATTCAATTTTCCATGCAAAAAAATATATTTAACATATAGATCTAATATAATTTAAAGATTTTTTTTTTGATGAATAGTGCCTTTTCAATTAATAAAATATCAAAGTTACACATCCACAAAAAAGGGGCTAGGGGATATAGAAATCACCCCGCAGAGTTCACACGGCAAAGTCAGAAACAGTAACCAACTATTCATTAAAAAAAATAGGCATAAAGCCTTTAAGCAGCAAGAGCAGTGGCAAAAGGAGGAGAATCTTTATCATCAGAATCCCACACATCATTGGGGTTAATAGGAGGGTCAGGGAGTGACCATCCATCATCTTCAGCTTCTTATTTATCTTTCTCTTCTGCCCTGGGTAGAGAAATGGCTAACGCCAGGTGGAGAAACATGGAAGAGGTGGCAAGATGCCAATCAGAGCCACAATGAGAAGCAGGAGCACTAGGAGGGGCAGACTGAGCTAGAGCTTGAGACCACCCAGAAGTACAGTGAGGCAAAGAAGTCAAGTGGCACCACCAACCATCGCCACCACCTCTCAGAGAGTGGTGGCGGGGTGCCTAAGACTGCGGGGTGTGTGAGCAGCGTGCCGAGGAGCTACGCCCACGATGGCGGCCTCTGGGAGGAGTACCTTTAGCAAAAATGGCATCAAGAGGAACCCTGGCAATAGTGCAGGGAGCATTGCCCCAATGGTTGAGAAGCTCCTGCAGGTGAGCCACTTCAAAAGCCACTTTATTGGCTTGAACTTGAATCTGCATCATAACATTATTACATATTCAAGCCTTTTTATACAGGGCAACATTCGTATCAAGAAAGTTGTGAGAAAAAATAACAACATTCCTATCTTTCCATAAAGTGAACAAAATCTCCATCTTGAAAGTATACCAAATTTGGGTAAACTTGGAGGGAAGTCTAGGATAATCTCCTAAGACAATCATGTGCTAGGAAAAAGTCTCAGGTCGAAAGGGTTTGAAGAAATCATGAATCCACTGCCAATACTGTTGAGCTCTCCTACAAAACCAGAAGATGTGCAAGAAAGTCTCAGGGTGACCATAGAAAGGAAATCGAGGGTCATGAACACCCAGATGTTTGAGCCTAGGGAAAAATGGTAGCCCTTTAAAAAGTAAACACCAAGTAAAAAGTGCCATCTTGGGCTCCGTAATGGCAGCCCAGACGGTTTGAAAGCGAGAGCTCCAGTGAGAAGTGGAAGAATGAAGATGCCATCTCTGATTAAGGGTATCCACCATCGAAAGATGGGGGACAACCACCTATAACCCAGCCTTGGATTGTAATTGCTAAAAGGTGTGGCAGGATACCGTTTCCAATCCTTCCACCAGCGCCTAACAGCCTGAATACCAATCTTATGAAGCAAGTTGGCAGGAATCGCAGAAACCAAAAGATCAAAAGTCTGGCGATCAGAGTGAGCCAAATGATATTGAACCTGCATATCTTCCTAGGGACGGAGACCCATAGAGGCTCTAGAGAAAAGGTCATTGGGAGTCTGAATGCCACATTTGAAAAATCATAGAGCACTAGTCCCTTGAGTCTTGGCCAGGGGATGCCTTGAATAGAAAATAACATAGAGCACTAGAGGCTCCGCTGATTGAAAGAAAGCCCATTGCGAAAGGAATCACCATCCCAATAGACCTAGGGCTTAATAGCTTCCCAAGCTTTCCAAATTCTCTTGATGATGAAGGTACTGTGAATTTGAATAGGTTCTTTCATAGTGAGCAAGGTCTGGAGACCAATGCCCTTCCAAGCCGACCTGTGAACTGGGAATCCAGAAGAGATGCAGTGCCTAACAAGAATTTTGTAGGCCTCATCACCAGTAAGAGCACAGATAATACACTTCACACAGAGAGCATGCCCTTGTCTCTGAGTGGAGAGAAGGCCACGACCTCTAGAATCATGATGAAGGAAACAAAACTCCCAAAAAACCCTATGAAACCCATGGCCGTCAGCTCTAGAGGCCCAAGAAAGTCTCTGAGAAGACGTTCCACCTTGAGATAAGAAGCCTTAGAGGGAGCCCAACATGGAGAGTAGTAGACATGAGTAGCAACCAACACTTTGGAGCAAATCAAAATTTCCCAGCAAGAGAGAGAGGCTTGCAAATCCAATATTGCAACTTTTTTTCAATCTTGGCAATCACAGCATTCCATAAATCCATAGAGGAGACATGGAAATCAAAGGGAATGCCTAGGAAGTGGAAAAATTCCCCATGTTGAACCCATTTCAAACAAAATTTATCAAGCCGGGTAGGGGCTAGAAGAAAAGACTTTCTGAAACAAAGAGTTTTAGACCATTGGATAGCAAATCCAGAGGCTTGACAAAAGGTGTCCAGGCACTGCAAGGCATTAGAGATGTTCTCCTCATAAGAGTGAGAAAGGAGTCATCAGAAAAGTGACCATTAACAAGTTGAGAAGAGGATTTAGGAAGGGAAATGCCACGCACCAAACCAGAGGAAACAGAGTTGGCAAGCAAATACCCAAAGCCTTCACCAACAAGCACATGTAAAGCAGGAGCCAGTGGACAACCTTGTCAGATTGATCTAAAAAGCCCAAAAGTATTAGATTGAAACCCATTGATGGTAATGCACGTAGAGGCATCACCAAAAATAATTTCCACAGACTGCAGAAGGTGATGACCGAACCTAAGAGCTTGAAGCATAGCAAGTATGAAAGTCCATTCAATGCAGTCATAGGCTTTAGAAAAATCAATTTTGAGGAACAAGGTAGCCTATTTAGATTGACAAGCCCATTTCATCCCTTCCTAGACTACAATAATGTTGTCAAGAATATACCTAGATTTAATAAAGTCGGTTTGTTCAGGGCAGACAATAAGGGGAAGGAGATGTCTAATTTTCAGAGCTAATGCTTTGGAAATTATCTTGTAGGAGACATTCAACAAAGTGATGGGCCTCCAGTTGTAGATATCCTCTAGATTACCAGATTTAGGTGTGAATTTGATATTCCCTTTATTAATTAAAGTACCCAAACTTTTATTGTGAAAGGCCTCGAGGTAAACTTTGTGCAGGTCAGGACCAACAACATCCCAAAGGTGTTTATAGAATTCATAGGGGAAGTGATCACATCCTAGAGATTTATCATTGGCCATAGAAAAAACTGCCTCTTTGAGGTCAGAGATGGTAAGAATTTTCTCACAAAAGGCACGTTGCTCAACCACTATGCGGTTTGGAGTAACAGCAATACAAGCCTTAAGAGCCTCTTCTCGTGCAACAACATTACCTTGTGAAGCAAACACTTGTTCATAATGCTGAACAAAAGCCTGAAGAATGGTCGGAAGTTTAGTAAGGGTTTCAATTCCTTTTTTAATCTTTTGAATACCAACATTGGTATGCCGGGCTTTGAGAGCATGAAAAAACTCCTTACATGCTTTATCGCCCACCTCCAACCAGTGGAGATGAGCTTTGATTTGAGCTCCACGAGTAGCATAGGCATCAACAATTTGCTTCTCATGTCGAAGCAAGGCAAGTATAAGCTAGAGTTCAGCATCAAAGGGGTTCAACACAAGTCAATCAACAGCATTGCAAAGAGCCTTAGTGTTAGCTACGTAAGCACTCTTCCTGTAGCAGGCTAACTGATGACCATAAATGTGAAGAAATCTTGCAATACGGGTGATGGCATCATTCCACCATTGAATCCAACCAAGATAACTATGGGGATGAGGCTCTAAATTCCAAACTTGAAGAATGTGAGTAGTAGTGGAGGCATGCGTCAGCACAGACGTGTTGAGAGAAAACTGCGTCTGAGCAGCCCTCCTGGCAAAGGACTGCCAAGTGATGGAAAAAAATGGGGAAGTGATCTGACAGAGTCACATCTAGCAAAGGAATGAAATGTAGGCCTCGATCTTCAGAAAAGGAGAAAAAAGATTGAGCTGTTATTATAGCACAATCTAGCCTCTTAAATATACGGTCAAAGCTAGCTCTGAAATTAGACCAAGTATGCCAAACCCCACCCTACTGGCGGCGGTTATCATTGGGATCAAAAAGGCCCAATTTATTACGCATGTGGTACCAGGCTTCTCTCTACCTAGCTGTCTAGCAAAAAGGCGTAATCCATTCCTTGTCAAAGGCCAGCTCAACCATATTAAAATCCCCAAACATAACCCAAGTAGCAAGAGGTAGATTGTCTGTCAGCCAGCACCAAAGTTGAGATCTTTCAACAGCATCATTGGCGGCGTAAATATTAATGATACCAAAAGAATGATTATGAAAAGATAGAAAAATCTAGGTGACACGCTACATCAGATCAGATCCATGAGCAATAATACAAGAATCAAGGCAAGGTGACAGAATAGTAATGACACCACCTTTACCAGCTTCATACTGAGAAGAAAAGACAATGTTGTCTGGCCCTATGACACGATAGGCAGAGTTAAGCAGGAACACAAAAATTTTAACCTCTTGTAAACATAACATGTCTAGACTGTGAAGTCTGCAATGGGTATCATGAACATAGTACTTTCTGGAGAGGTCAGTTAGACCTCACACATTCCAAGACAAAAAATTCATAAAAACTCTTGCATGGTTTCCTCGTCCCCAAGAGAGGAGAAACTATTCTACAAGAAGGCTGGTACAGAGCCAAAGCTGGGGAGTAAATCTCTTGAAGAGGTAAACCACCTTTTCTCTGGGTCATCCGTGTGTCCATCAAGACTACAAGACCGACACAAATGCTGGGAGGAAACTGAAGAAATCACTAGAGGCGTGAACACCATGTCTGGAGTGGAAGGCTTCACGACTGAGCTTTTCCCTTGGATAACAGGATTAGAAATGAGCAGTGGTGGTGGCGCATCAGTGGAAGGAGGAGATTTTCCAAATGGAGTTTCTGGAGATGACACAACAAAGGAAGTGGCTTGTGTCATCTTGGAACTTGAGGCATTCTTACCTTTTCACAAAACTGTAGTCCATTCTTTTTTTTTTCTAGCTTTCATGTTTTTGATCGGCGCTTCCTTTGGTGATGGCTTTACCTGAGGGGTAGCTAGCGGGCAATCCTTAATCTTGTGCTCTGTCGATTGACACCGATAACAGGTGTTGGGCAGGTTCAAATAGAGCACTTTTAGAGTAATGGTGAGAGAACCAACTTGGATTTCAATAGTGTCCTTGAGGTCGCTAGAAAGGTCAACCTCAACATAGACATGCTTCTGGGGACGGGCATTGAAAAAATTTTCATGTTCCATGACAATGATCTTACCAAGGGTTTTAGCAATGGACTTAATAAATGGACAACATGGCAAAGGGAGACTAGGAAACTCAACCCAAACAGGAACCCTAAGTTTCTTGTCATCTGAGATTGTGAAGTCTCGAGACCATCTATGAAAAACTTGCAGGGAGGACCTAACAGTCCAAGGCCCGTGGCTAAAAACCACTTCCGCCTTGGAAGGGTTAGCAAAATGGAAAAGGGAAAAACCTTTGGTAAGGTTTTGCACACTGTTAAGGCAGACCCCATGAGGGGTCCAACTCTTGTTTACCCAATCTTTGAGGATACTTTCAGGAGGAGTACGACCCACAAAATATCCAATCAGAGTATGCTTTTCTAACCGTTCACATGCATAATAAAACTCTTGCTGATTAAGAACAATATCAAGGTTACCTCGTGAAAGACCTTTGGGATGAACTTGCAAGGATGTTTGTTTAGAAGAGGCACCATGGCTTTTCAAAGCTTCAACTCGCGCACCAGCATCAATTGTTGGGCCGAAGTTGGTTAGAGCCATACTAAAGGCTAACCCTAATGCGAAAATCCCATAGTAAATGTGGTGTGACAAATGGAAAGATCAGAGAAAAGACACAGACAGGATGTGGTATGCATGAAACCCTAGCACAGCCAAATATTTCATAATTTAAAGATTTGAATGTTGACTATTCCAAAAATTTGAGTTTTGATTTCTGGTTTTGATTGTGTGTGTTTTTAAGCATCAACATTTTGGATCACAATCCATGATCCATCATCAGGATGTAAGAGTAATAAGGAAGTGTAAAAATAAATTAAAGATTGGGCTTCACTCAGAAGATAAAAGGATGGTTGGGGTGAGAAAGGAGACATGAAAACCAAGTGGGAAGAAAGACTACCTAAGAACAAGAAAGCAAAGAAATGCAAAATAATAATAATAATAATAATAATAATAATAATAATAATAATAATGAGGAGGAGGAGGAGCTCAAAAAGGCCAAGGAATAAAAGCACAAACAAACTAAAGGACAAAAAAGGAAGAAAACAGAAAGAAGGAACCAAGAAAGACTCATATCTGTGTGTGTGTGTGTGTGTGTGTGTGTGTGTGTGAAATGATGCACTTGTTGCCTGCAACACAACACTTCAATAAGTTATTATGTTAGTGTAAAACAAGGATTAGTGAGCATATAAGAACAAAACCCCAACATCGACCTATTACTCCCTATCTAGGAAGAGTTTGAAAAATACCATAATCATGCCCTCAGATTATGCACCATTTAGTGACAATACACTCCTAAGAATGAGAGATTTAATTGAAAACTAAGCTAAATGATTAGAAAGCATG
>MU226693.1:554007-581702 GCA_018584345.1 Thuja plicata
AATTGTATGGCTGAAGTAGTTAATATAAATTAGTGATAAAAATACCTAGGACATTAAATCTGATTTAATAATAAATTATGCCAAAGTAACATTGTCTTGACATAACAGGGGGTATGATCACACCTAGAAAAAACAAGGTCTATGGTCGATACAGACCAAATCCAGGTGGTTACAATATATATGGATGATACCACAATAGTAGGTTACACTTTTTTGCCTAAATGGACATTGAAGTCTACATTTTGAGAAAAACGTTCACATTCGGATGCCTATTGTCCTTAAAATGTTTGAAGTTGAAACATGAAGTAAACTAGAGTCTTTTAGGATTTTCTATCTAGATTCTAAATATATTTTTTAAATTTTTTTTTGAATTGATTTTAATATTTTTTTTGTTCTCCCACTAAAACTGCTATGTTGCTGAAAATGTCATTTTCAAAAAGGTACAATGACTTCGTACAAAATAACTTTTTTTCTAAAATAGATATCAATGCGGTTATTTTGAATTTAGTTTTGCAACATCCATACGGAGGGCATGCAATTGGTTTGACAACATTATCATGATTATTTCATATTTTATGAACGTTTGAAGTAGAGTCAACCGTAATTTTGATATACCTTGACTGCGTAGCTGACAACTTGTTGTGTATTTATCGAAATTCAAAAAACAAATTAGATAGAAAGAAGACTCGAAGCCAGAGGGCACTGTTATTTTTCAAATTTTTTTTTCTCTTTTCTACTATTTTTAATTGAACGTCAAACTTAAAGGTTTATATTCTATAAAAAACCTACATTCGATGCATGCCAATAAACATAGACCTACTTAATTCAAAAATTGTCAAATATATATTCATTAGAAAACTCATTCAAAGTACTTGTGCGATGCAAAAGGACACCTCCCTATTCTTCCATTTGAGCCCTGCGCTTGAGCCCTGAAGCCATGAAAATTGCAAATTTTTGTTAGCCTTTGGAAATGGCCTCTATTCAGAGACTTTCAATTGAAACTAATTAGTTTCGATAGAAAGTAATTTCTATCAAAATTACTTTCTTAGTTTAATGTTGGGATGGGTTGAAAACCACCAAAATCTTAACTAGTTAGTTTCGATAGAAACTAAGTTAGCTTCGATAGAAACTAAGTTAGATTCGATAGAAACTAAGTTAGATTCGATCAAAACTAGGCAAAAAAGGTAGTTTTGATCAAAAATAAGAATGTTTCAATCGAAATAATCAGGTACTTTCTATCGAAAGTAACCAACTAAATTTCCCACCTCAGAGATTTTGTGAAGAATTTCTTCCTCTGAAAAAGTGTAACCCACAGTGTGTGTATGTGTGAGTATGTATATACACACATATGCCTTCATATACACACAATTACATATATATATCTATATTCTAATAGCCTTTAATCTCACAACCAGAGAAAATGTTTCCTAAAGTCAACTCTTTCAACTTAAGCATATCTCATACATACTAGTTTGGTCTTATTCTAGATCATTTTTCCTTTTCCTTTCATCTTGTTTCTAAAGACCTATTTCGTGTCTATGATATTTTTTTCTTTAGGCCTTGGAACTAACTCTCAAGTTTTGTACTTATTAATCTATGTTAATTCATCCTCAATTGTTTCTAAACTTCTATTATTCTTTCTTTCCACTTCATAACTATTTGTCTTAATAGTAGTACATAGTGAACTTTTTCAGTTTTCTTTCCTATTATATTTTAGATTTGAACTCTATTATCTTTGTCTCCTATAATTGATCTTTAGAGTGGCTCTTACAGTTGGGAAAAGGTGGTATATACCTTATGTAATTTCATAAATATTCACCCTTATGTAATTAACCATTATGTGATATCCCTACGTTAGTCAAAACTTGAAATTCCATCCAAGCCTCCCTATCCCTCAACTTTTCCTTATCAACCATCTATTAATATTACTATCCACATAGCCTAGTTTTCACAGGATGTGCGTGTCTCAGAAAGTCATGTATGCGGTGCAAAGTCATTCTGTGAATCTATAAATGTAAAGTCTATTTTTGAAGTGTTGCAAATTACCCCTTGTAGTGTAACACCTCCTAGCACCATCCAACAAAACTGAGAGTCAAGCCAAGACCTTTAAAATCCATTATTTCACCATTACTTGGTCTTCTTGACATTTCTAGGTCTATCAATTATGCTTGATCTCTAATTCTATCACATTCTCTTTTTCATATTTTGCACATTCCCCATTGTATTGGGATAGCTTCAAATACTAGTTTTTAGTCATCATAGTTACTTAGCCTCATCATCTTTGTCAACTTACCTCCATTCCATTAGGCTACATCTTTACGGCTTTAAAAGGAAGTCTCCTCACTCCACTTGGATTCACATTTGGATATCATATCATAGTTCTTAGTCTTTATCTGTAAATATTTATCATCTATCTTTCTGGTTATCCATCACCACTATCTCATCTATGTATTATTTTGGAGGTGAAAATGCCAAATTAGGGATATGACGGAGAAAGGTCTCCAAAAAACCACCCAACATATTTCCTTGTTTCTATGTGTATAGGTGCATTGGATGAAGAGGTCGAGTGAATTATTGGCTTCATTAACCTATGCTATTTGTGAGCTTCTCTTGTCTTATATATGTTCACATAATCTCTATTTTCATAGTCTACTTGTCATTTTCATTTCCTATTAGTTAGTTTAGTTTAATTTCTATCATTTTTGTTAGCTCTCTCATAGTCTTATTCATTCTCTACACCCTACCCATCTAGGACATATGTGTTACATATTTTCATCATGTGCCCACACTATCTCCCTCAGTTTGTATGTATGTCTTGCAAAGTGATCTTGATGAGATATGCAATCTATTATGGTATTTAACTTCCCTATTTTTAGCAGTAAATTTTTTTTCCTATTGTCATAGTACAACTATTACATTTTCTCATATCTCCTTGATTTAGTTGATTAAATTTGTTCATCACCGAGTTGTCTTGATCTGAAAACTCATTAAAGCACTGGTTGAAGTGAGATGGTCCAAGGAGTAGTTCATCCCTTGAGACATTCACCAACCTTGAGATGAGTGAGTTTTCCATTATCCAAAATTTGGTGAGCTCCACGCAAAACTATGGTCCTCTACAGTAAACCTCTCCATTTGAGTGGTAGTCTCTTTGAAAACTTGGTGACAATAACTCCTATCATGTTGTCTAGTCAGTGGGTGTCTGATATGACCATAACATTGACTCTTCTTAATTATCCATGTAGTGAGCATTCCTCCCCTATTTATATCCTGAAACTAATCAATGAGACTTTTGTTAGAGGTTTTATTGTTGATACTATATGTCAAGTCAACCATCAATATTTTCCTACTCATGTTGCCACATATCTTAAGCCACCCGATCATGTGCCTATCTAGATTTTCTACTTTTATCATCACACATCTAAAGCTTCCCTATCACTTGATTATCTATATTTTCTACTCACATTGGTGCATTGTCAAATTTTCCATAATGTGAGGCTATCAAACTGTGTAGAGTTCTCCAAGGTCTATAAGAGATAAAATAAAAGCACAATAATATAACATGAGCCCAAATTTGACCATTCAATAATTAAAAGAAGAGCAGTACAAATAGGTGTGAGTGCCTCAAAAAAATGAGGGATGGAATCCTCAAACAAGAGTTATGGTGAAAAAACCCACTAAATTAGGATGAGGTTTCAAAATAGACTCGACACCTCTCTACATGACTCCAAAATGATGATAACTTGTGTGAAAATTGTCAAGTAAGTATGGACAAATAAGTATGCTTAATAATCCTAAGTGTAATTAAATTAAATAAATAGACTAACAACCTCCTTTAAGTATAGCTTAGGAGGACAAGATAAAAGATGGTTTTCAATTGCTAGCCTAGTGAGGTACCCATGTACAATGCAATATCTCATAAAAGGAGAAAGATAGAAAACCTAGTGGGAAAAACTTATCCTCCAAAAAAGAGGCAAGAAGAGAACAAGGCTATAAGGCTTAATAGGCCAACACTAGGGTAAGAAATATAATGAAATTTAATTTTTAATAATAAAATATAGTTTTCTCTATACGTGTCAATCTGGGGTGTAAGCTTGTAAAAGGTGTTTGGGAATATGCCATAAAGGGGTGAAAGTTGTGAGCTGAGTGGGGAATGAATACTGCTAGAATAAATAGAAATGAACCTATAGAAAACCAAAACAATTTTGGTGACATGATTTGTCACTTCTTGGCAATAGAATCATTAACAATTATAATAATTGAGAAATTAAACTCACAAATCCAAAGAAAACTAATCTATAAATCAAAAAAGAACATAAAGGATGATAATTAATCTAGAAATTAATCGCACAATAAATAAATAAAAAACCACACTTGCAACATCTAATAGAAATAAACAACAAATCACATAAATAAACACACATCTAATCTAATAGAAATCACTAATCATCCTGAGAAGTGAATCTTGCCTCCTTAGTACGCCTGGTGATGGATCATGAACAACTTTCTACTTTGTTGTGATCATAATATTTTTTTATTCATTCAAACATATTACAAAGTTTTTGTATAATGTTTTGTAATAGAAATATGTTTTTGTTCAAATCCACGTACACTCTATGACTATATCATAATCTGTCCTCCTATAGGATAACATTACATAGCATATTTATAATTCCATCCTGATAACAGTTGCATACAAGAATAGATGTCTTTGTTAGCTAGCGTAACAAAATAATAGCTTATGTAACCTTGGACATTGGTCATAGATTACAATATAATTTGTTATAACAGCAATAGAAAATTACCAGATTTTAGTTCTTTCCTCACATGACCTGTCAATATATTTCAACCATAGGCATATGTGTCTAACAAAATAGTGAATCCTGTGAAACTTTGGTTATTGGCCATAGACTAAACTTACTCTTGTTACAAAAAAAAGATGTAAATAAGTAGATTTTGGCTCCTCTCAAATAGTTGGAACATGAATTACGGGCTCTCCAACAGTTATCGCTTGTACACATTATTTGGCAACACTTATCAGCCATGTTCTTTGCGATCACAAGTTTTCTGGAAAGACATATGTACCATAAGATCTCATCGCTCGCCCATGTGTGAAATTCTCACATACCAATCGCCATAGAACATGATGATGTAAGGGTAGCCAATGGAATACCAGACAGTGAGCTGGCAGATGTTAGAAACAGTCATGCAATAACCAAAGTTCTAGTAGCTCAGACTGGAAAATGACATGAATAAGGGTAGAATAAATAAGAGCTCGCATGACCAATAATATTGGAAGCTAACATCATTTTTACATTCTTCTTGTGACTATAACTTGCCAGTCATAGAGTAATACATAATGGTTCCTGACCAAATAGTGACATGAAGATGTTCTCCATGAGAGGAAGATTTGAATCCTTAAATATACATGAGGAAAGATATACTTTTCGTGGCTTGAAATATTAATTCTTATTACTAAGTACAATTAATAGTTAATTCAAATATTTTAATCTAAAAACTATATTAATTACCACTTATAAATATGTAATTATATTCAACATAAAGGTGATAAAATGGTATGATATTGGAATGGAAATGGAATAGTGAGATGGTTATAGAGGTTAATAAAATAGGATAAAATATGACATAAATTTGAACACAATTAGCTCTCATCAAGCCCCGCACCCAAACAATGATGATGTTGCTGAAGTAGACTGCACACCAAGAAGAGAGTGTGACCCTTCTTGAAAATCTGCTTGAATATGTTTGTCATATGTTGAATCATATGAATTATGAGGACTAGAATCAGTATCTGAAGAGTCCACATCAAGTTGAGAACCCATATGGTGTATAGACCCAGAATCTTTATTCGCTTTAGCAAACAAGATCCTACCTTTCAATTTCTCTTTCTCCTTAGTAATTTCCTGATTTGAAGAAGATGCTTTGACAGAATCAAAGACCTCAATATTATTCTTTTTGAGTAGAAAATTGTGGTGTTCAATTTGTTTTTTCATGCATTAATGTTTTTCATGACAAATTTTGTTACAAACGGAATATTTAATTCTCTTAGTAGTAGATTTATTTTGAGATGAGTATTCCTTTTTGAAGTTGTCAATTTTATTTCCCTTCTCCTTTTTAGTGTTATTTATTTTCTCCTTTATCATTTTTTTACTTTTCATTTCCTACAATTAGAGCTTGTGCCCTAGTAGATCTAAAATTACCCATTTCAATTAACTTTTCTTGCTCCCTTGTTACATCAGAAATAAAGTTATCTAGTGTGGAAATTTTACATGGGGTAGCAAGGGTTCTATTAATATAATAGAAAGTAGAGACAAACATTAAAAACTCAGAAACCTAATATGGAGAGTACAGAAAGGATTAATTGATCCTCTTCCTTGACAATTCCATAATATTTTAATTGCAACCTCAAAGATTTAAATTTAGTTAAGAAGTCCTCTAAAAAATTATTTTCCAACTCACGACTTGTAAGTTCATCAATTGTACCAAATAGTGTTTGAGATCTTCCGAAAATTCATTGGGTATTTTCAAGTTCTGAATATGAAATACAAATTCAGGAGATAAATTCAAACATAGAAATCTAAATTCTTGGTCACACTTATTGGAAAAAAATTATTTTTCTTTAGTTGTATTAGGCTCTTTTTCCATTCCCATTGTTACCCTATATAAGCTTGTATTCTTAAGTGGAAGAATCTTTTATTCCTAAGTGGAAGAATGAATTTTAACTTACAGTCATTATAGTTGAAAGGAGTTAGGGGTTGTATAGTCAGAATAAGATCCATATTGCTAGAATTATATTGTTGTTTTTGGAATGCGGAAATAAAGAGCACTCTGTGAGGAAGTGTGAAAATAGAAAACACAAATAACCCCCTTGATTTTTGGAACTTTTTTGAAGGAGTGCTTTACAACCAAACTGAAAACAAAAACACTGAAAATTATAATTTATAATGGTAGTGAGTGAGTTTTTCCTTTAGATTTGTGACAAAAAACCATGCAATTTTCAGAAAAATAGAACTAAATTTCAATTCACCAAGAAAAGTTATGAGCAAATGATTTTTTTCCTTTGTACAAAATTTATCCTAAGGTTTTTCTAATAATTATATATAGTAGCTCTGCCTACTTTTGCAAAAAAAAAATATTCTCTTGCAAAAGAAATTACGATAAAAAATTTACTTCACCATAAAATAATTCGCCAAAATAAATAAAAAATATGGACCATTGTTAATGCACAAAATGAGGGATGGACTCCTCAAACAAGAGTGGTGGAAAAAAAAACCCCACTAAACTAGAATGAGGTGTCAAAATAGAATCGACACCTCTCTAAATTACTCCTAAAAGATGATGACTTGTGTGAACAAGTGTCAAGTAATCATGGACAAATAATTAGACTTAATAAGCCTAAGGGTAATTAAATAAACTAACAAACAAAATATAACTCACTAGCCATGCTGGTGTACTATCGGAATTCTTTTCTTGGAAAGTTGGCTTCAACATCTAGTATTCTTTTTTATATTTTGCATGTTAGATGTGGCTCAAAATAATTCATAGGTTTTGCACTAGGAGAAACCCTTTGTGGATGAGATCCCCGCAGGTAAGACAATGTTTCTTACTTTAACTCATTTTTTATTATGATATGCTCGCTAACGTGGGCAAAAAATGTAATGTCATAGATTTGCACTAATTTATCATTATGTGATGTCCCTGCCTTGGTTGAAATATAAAATTCCATGTGAGACCTCGTATCCTTCCAATTCACCTTGCCAACCATTCATTATGATGCTTAGCTACATGACCTATTCGAACGAGGATACTTGCCCCTCATGGACATGTCCATAGGGCACACTTCTAAAAATTTTTGAACATACAATGAGTTTTTAAAGCATTACAATAACCACATCTATAATATAACACCTTTTACCACTGTCTACCAATGCTAAGCATCAACTGATAACATTTAAACTTCATTTTTCCCTTTATTTGGTTTTCTTGACACTTCTCAGTCTATCTAATTTACTTGATCTCTCATTACTTCATAGCCTCTCTACAATATCTTCACATTCACCCTTGTATTAGGATATCTTCTTTTATAATTTTGTTCTTCACAGTGCATTGGTGTTACCATCTTTGTCATCTCACCTTTATCCAATTATGCTCTCACTTCATGATTTTAAGGGGAGTGTCATTTTTCCATTTGTTTTTTTTCATTTTGATAGCATATTGTATTTCTTAATCTTAGTCTGTTAATATTGTTTTCTTCACGATTTAACTTTATATTTAACTATCATTGTTGTCTTCTATATTTGGTTGGTGTGAAAGTGGAAACACTAAAGCAAGGATCTAACTAAGGTAGATCTCCAAACAAAAACCCAACATTTTTCTTTGTTTCTATGTGTTCAAGTTCATTATGAAGAGGTGGAGTGACATTTTAGCTTCATCAACCTTTGCTATTTATGATATTCTCTTGTCTTTTATCTATTCACATCATCTTATTTCATAGTCTAGTTGTTTTTTAATTTTATATTGGTTAGTTTGGTTTAATTTACATCACTTTAGTTATTTTTATTGATGTATACTTCATTCTCCGTTCCCTATCCATACAAGATATATACATACAACATTATCATCTTATACTCTCACTATCATCCTCAATCCACAAGTGTATCTTTGGTAGTGAGCTTATGGGGTTAGGTAGTCAAATATGGTAGTTGGAATCTCTATTTCTAGTAGTCAAAATATTTTTATATCTTGTCATAGTATAGTTATTTTAGTTTTATGTAGTTACTTGTTTTAGTTGATTAATGTTCTTGATCACCTATTTGTTCTGATACCCTAGCTCACCAAAACACTAGTTGAAGTGAGGTAGCAGAAGGGGTAGTTAATTCCTTGAGACATTAACTAGTCTTAACATTGATGAATTTTCCCTTCTTCACACCTTGCATAATATTTGTAATGGTCTATTTTATTATATTTATTACACCTAGGAGCACCTAGATGGGCATGAATTATGTAGAGATTCCTTGAATATTCTATAGAGATTGCATGCTTCAGAAAACTTGATTAGTTAAATTATAAAATTGAGATTGTATTTAATGTGGGGATCATATTGGGATATGACATTATATTTTATTTAATATTAGAAAATTATATTTATAAACTTATTATCCAATACTAAATGATGGGGTCAATGGTAGTGTGTACATATCATTTTTTGGTGCAAGGTTTTACTTGCTATGTATTTTGTGTGAACTTGTGTCTGTAAAAGTAAATGCATGTTAGTTGTTTGGGTTAGCTGATATTTTGGGCTTTCATTATTGAGTCTTTTTTAAGGTTACATATATAAATCATAGTATGTGATGTGTGGATATATGCTTGGACACATAAAAAAGCATTAGAGGTGTTTATATTTCTGACATGCTCATAATAATTATATAAGTGATTTGTATTGGTTTATGACTGAATAATACAATTAAATATGTATAGTTTGAAGGTTAGGTTTTTCCCTCATGAGGGTTTTTCTAGGGTAAATCTTGTATTATCTTCTGGGATTGTATGTATGCTTGTCACTAATGGGTTATATAGAAAATTAATTAAATGTAACTCGATATATGTATTACTTCCAAAAAATGGTATTAAAGCTTTAATGGTTAATTTCAAGTTGTAACCCTAGCTTGAGTGGACAAGGTGAAAATTTAAAGCCATGGATATCCATGATGGATTTGAGTTATTTATAGGTTATTTTAATATAGATCTAAGGGCCTTTTGTTTTTTGTTATTAAGATCTGCTTGTAGATTTGGGTCGAATTGGGCTTTTTGGATATGCATTTAAATAGGGGTTTAGTGGGGGATTTTTTAAAAGAGTCCTAGAAAAAAATAGACTTCACCATTGGATTGAAGTTCATTAAGTGATAAATTTTGATATAAAATTTGACCCATTTTGGCTAAATTTGAAAAATACATTTTTTTCCAATATGGTGCCATACGGAAATCAAATTTAATATCTAGAAATGAAAATTTTTAAAAATTCCATCACTATTAAAAAATGTTACCCACATATATTATTAGAAAAAAATTAACAAGGGGTGATTTATTTCAAAATGAAAAAGAAATTCTCTTATTTGATTTTTTGTACTAATGAATAATGATAACTACACACAACTTTTTAATAAAGGATTTTTATTAAATCAAGCTTTGTGTAGTAATCCTTCTTTTACCCCACTAATGACGCACTTTGACGCTATCCTCGACATGCATGTATGTGATTATATTGATGGGGCGGCTCCAAATAGGAAGTGTAAATGCCTTCATGCTCATGTAGCTAAAAATAGTAAACTATGTGAGGAGCTTAAGGGAAAGTTGAAATTTTGGCCACTAGTCGGTGAGAATGAAGAAGACTCATTGGTTTGGAAGGGACATGGGAGTAGTGTTTTTTTTTGTCAGACATGTGTTCCACACATATTTTTCTAAGTCTAATCACTACAGGGGAGAATAAAATATGGTGTAGGCATGACATCCCCAAGATGAATGCCTTCTTATGGGTTTCCTTAGAGGGGGCATGCTCTGGCTTCAGATAGACTTCAACTCATAGACAATTAGGGCTATTCAAGGTATGTTATGTGCAAATATCAGGAGGAATCTAATGGTCATCTTTTGGTGGATTATAAATTTGTGTGGGAGGTGTGGAGTATATTCTTTAACATGTGGCAACTAGCTTCGGTTCATCATAAGGATCTTTCTATCCTTCTCCTCCCTTGGCATTACAAAATTATCAGCCCTATTTAGGCTTCATTTGGGATATTTCTCTTGCAGTTATTATTTGGGCTCTCTGTATTGAGAGAAAGCATTTTTTACTTAGAGAGGATGAGATAACTGTAGATAGGATTTGGGATGGTGTTGTGAGCATCATCGGATAAATTAGAAGCTCTAAAAATGAGGGTGACATGCAGATCATGGAGGATGGAATGCATTTGGCTAATGTCTGGCCTAGATTTCATTGGTTGGCTTAACTGTAACTTTCATGGTGTAGCTAAGGGGAATCCTGACATTTCTAAGAGGGGAGGTATTTTCCATTATGAGAAAGGGATTCTGATGTTGTTGTATTATTTTCACTGTAGTGTTACATCTAATAATGTAGTTGAGGGTTGGGCTTCCCTTTGGGGTATTATGATTACCAGAGAGAAAGGATGGAAAAAACTCTAGATAGAAGGTGAGTCCAAGCTGGTGGTTGAATTTTTAAGAAGAAAATTGCTACACAAATGGAAACTTGCAACCGCTGTGAATGTTGCTATGTTTTTGTTGAAATTTTTTTAAGAGGCTATATTTTCTCACATTGAGAGGAAGGGTAATACTGTGGTCAATTGGGCAACGAATGAGGGAGTCATACTTTTCAACAACATTGGCACAAATTTTAAATCCTAGGACAATTGTCTTTTGTTGAAGGTTTGTCATCTTCTCAATGATTATTGGCATTAATTATGGCTTTGTGGCGTTACCACTTCTATTGAACTATCTTGTTAGGTTAAGGATGTATACGGGATTTTCCTCATTCTTTTTCCTTTTCTTTTTTAAGGTTCCTAGTCCTTTAAAGCTAGGTTTTTATAACCAAAAAAGGATTTTTATAAATGGTATACATTTCACTGTGGAAAAAGAAAATTTAAAAATAATTACAAGAAACTTTTAAAATATTGATGTAATTTTATTAAATATTTTTATTAAGACATTAAATATTTTTTATGATATTAAAAAGAAACACCCAACCACCCACATTATATGGTTTGAAATAAAATAAAACATTAAATGGGTCTTTTAAAAAGGTGCTCAGTGTTTGAATCAAAGAAGAGGATTTGAGAATATGTTTTAAAAAATTTAATAAAATTAATATGGGTTTTGTTAATATATAGATTTATTGCTTGACTCTATATTCTCTCACCTACACAAATGACAAATGGAACTTCTAGCTAGGTTAGATATAATGATATTTTACAACAACCCTACATAACACCAATAAAATATATAACATTAAAATACATCACTACAACACTTCTTGAAAGAAAAATCATTCAAAACTCCTTTTTTTGTTGTGGGAGCCAAGTCAAAACCTGTGGTGGTTTGGGGAGCCTTTCAAAACCACATAGTTTCAACTAGTTTTATGATGATCAATCATTTGTCGTGGTTTGTGACTATGGTTTTGGGAGCCATGTTCAAGTCCAATGTCAAGGTTTGGGGAGCCTTCCAAAACCTTATGTTTCTCTTTGTTTGGGAGACTATATCTTTGATGTGAGGCTCTGGCCTTTGTGTTCTATTCTTTTGGGCAACTAAATCATTGTTTGATTTTTGGTTTTATGCTACAATATGATTGTTGGTTTTGGGTTGTCATTTATAAATGCTTTATATAATTTAGTATTTTTTCTTAGTAAGGTTCTAGAGCCCACTCAAAATATTCTTGTAATGGGTTTTAGGGCTCCTTCCAAACATTTTTTTCCCCTAATTAAAAATACTTATTCAAAGATAAAACATTCAGAACAATGTGAATAAAATTTTTTCAAGCGATATAATAGATATCAAACAAATCTATCTAATCAATGACATATTCAATATAAGAATAATATATTGATTCATTAACCACAACGCAAATTTTATGATTCTTAAAAGTGCACTCATATAAATTGCATTAATATCTATCGAAAGTTAAAACATCAAAAAATGGTCCTTATCATAACCACTCATCCAAAATACATATTTTAAAGATAATTAGTTATGTTTTAAATAATGCTCTCTTGATGATTACCATTTTAAAGAGAAACTTAAAAGTCAGTTAAAATATAATAGAGATGGCCCTTCAGAGCATATAGTTTTTTTTCTTTCAACATAACAAGGAAATTGTGAAATAGCATAAAATAAAGATAAATTAAGTAGGGTCATCTCATAAATTAAGTAGCATCATCATCATTGACTTTGGAGTTTACTCCTCCAAGTTGATTATGGAGAGAATGAAATGTATTTATATGTTGAAAAAGAATGTCTCATTTTCAACCAAACAATTCCTACTTATGGACAAGTCAATATTTCAAGCCTCAACCAAAGAAAGAGTTAAGCTCATCCTATATTTCCTTCAATGTCTTTGTCAGTTCAATATGATATAAATATGCTACTGATAAACCAAGGTCAATCAATGTCAAGGCCTTATGATCTTTATCAATCTATTTTGTTGCTTCATCTACATTTTGAGGTTTTTGATGACATTATTTTGCCATTAGTACACTTAGTGAAAAACATTGATAGAGATCACCGGCAGACTAAAGCATTACTAGCAAACAGCAAGCATTACCGGGGAACCACAAACAGTACCACTAAAATGCAAGCATACTCGATAGAACAAAGACTTTGAGAAAAGCTAAGTATAGAATCGACAAGCATCACCGGCGACCACAAGCATCACCGATGACACAGTTTTTAGAACTAACCTGACAGGAACAGAAAAGGCATACCCGATGACAAGTTCAAGAAAGGAACACCAATGACCAAGAAAACTAACCATCTGAACCAATAGACAAATAAAGAACCCACAAATTATGGATTTAATTTTTACACGATGGATAAAGCAATGTAATTCTATTTATAGAATTTTATTTTGTTTTAAATCATATTTGATGGTCATGCAAGCTTTAGGTAAATGCTTTAAAGCATCCTAACAGATCTAAAGTATATCTAACTAAAGATCAAGGTCAAGTTGTAAACCTTGGATCTAGAGTTAACTTGCGATGCATGAATCAAGAATTGAACCTAAAGTAGTATAAATAGATGTTCATACTCAATTGTGAGTACATGAATTCTTATTATTGATAGCCATGAAGAGCATCTAAAGAGTAGAAGGTAGAATTCATGCAAAGATTAGAAACAAAGTACATCAGTTATCAAGAACACACAGAGGCTACCGACGAGCAAATAAAGGTATTATTCAATCATGGAAGGATGATTACTAGTATGTATGAAGATTTATAGGATTTGTTATCAGCAATTGAATATTGCATATATCATCAGATCAAAGACTTATGTAGTTGCATTCTAAAATCCTTTTGTAGAAGGTGGACTTAACCATTCTCTCTAAATCTCTAAAATCCTTTTGTAGAAGGTGGACTTAACCGTTCTCTCTAAATCTCTAAAATCCTTTTGTAGAAGGTGGACTTATGTAGTGTATCACATCTAAAATCCTTTTGTAGAAGGTGGACTTAACCGTTCTCTCTAAATCTCTTAACAGAGTGCACACTTAACAGTGTTGCTAAAGCTTCAAATGAAGTAGATCTTAACAGGTCTCCACTGTAATACTCCTAACAGGGTAGGTCATTAGAAGTGACCAATTGTAAGCCTTAACCGGCCCCTTCTTATCTGCAGATAGTGAAGTTTTGTGGGTAACAATCCCCACCATAGTTTTTACTTCCTTAACAGGAGTTTTCTATGATATCATATCTTGTGTCATGTGTTATCTATTTTCATGAATGTTTCTATTATGGTTACATACTAAAAATAATGTATGATATGATTACATATGCATAAACAAAGATTAACAATTAGATAAGATAAATTACAAACTGATGACTAAGGGTTAATGGGCTAACCAAGAAAAGTTTTAGAGGTATTGATTCACCCCTCCCCTCTCAGTACATCATCTCAATATAATTCCAAAAATTGGTATCAGAGATAAGTCTCTCTCTTGAAAAGCTTAAAGACTTGAGAGAAAAGATCGGAGCAATGGACAAGTTCAGACTGGACATGACTATTGAGAATGAGCAGTTACAAATGCAAATAAACTATGAGTAGTATAAGGAGGCGAAGATAAAGCTGAGAAAACTTCTTGATGAAAGAAATATTATGGCAACTAGGCTGAATGAGAAAGACTACAAAGAAATGGAAATACAAGAGTACTTTGAAACAGCAAAATAATCATTGAGAAAAGCTTCAGATGCATCAGTTAAAGAAATTACAAGTATGCAAGAGATCAATCTACATCTGAAAGATCAAATCAAGATGTTGCAAATTGGTAAAGAGACTCAAATGGTAAAATTGATTGATGTTATGAATGATGCAAGAAAAGCTGGAAATGAAAGAACATTAGCCATTGATGATAGGAGGAAAATTATAGAGAAACTACAAGATAATGAATCAGAGATTCAAAGACTCACTGAGCATCACCATGAGGTCACCAACCAGATTATTCTTATGAGTCAAGAAGAAAATAGATTAAATACATAACTCATTGAAATAATACAGATCATTGGTAAGCTAAGAGAAGAGAATGAAAAATTGAAGCATGAAATCAAAGTCCAAAATTAACACAATGAATTAATCAAAAAGGCTAAGGATAGCAACAAAAGGATGGATGATTTTCTTGATGGACAAAGGAGAGTCAAAAACTACACAGGATTAGGATACAATGAGAATGGAGAATCCTCTAATCAACCTGATAAGAGGAATGCTTTCACAAACCCAAGATCCAAGAAGTTGTCATGCAATCACTGTGGAAAACTAGGCCACACCTCAAACATCTGCAGAAGCAAAATGAAAGGTATTTCTCAAGCAAAATCTACTTTTATTGGTAATTGTAATACATGTCAAATGAAAGGACACAAGGCACATGAGTGTAGATCCAAAGTGATAAATCCAATGAGAAAAACCTACCTGGAAAAATATTGTCCTACATGCAAGATGAATGGGCATACACATAAGGAATGCTGGAAAAAGAACAACAAGGCTTGGACTCAAAAGGAAACTGATAAAAACTACAAACCAACAAGAGAAGGTAACTCATACGTTTGGGACTATAACACATGGGTAAATTGCACAACATGTGGAAGGTATGGTCATATTGCTGCAAACTGTATGAGAAAATGGACCAAAAGGTCAAGAGGATGGACCAATCCAGGTATGGCATGTTTACACTGTCACAAGGTTGGACATGTGATAAAAGATTGCAAAGATTGACTAACAGACACAAATACACATCCCAATGGAAATACCATTTATGACATCAAAAGAATGAGAAACAAGATGTGGGTAAAAGCCACAAACACTGAAGGTGCTAGTACAAGCAATGCAAATGGTGATACCCCATCCACTGGATCCGGTGACATCACTACATCTAACTAGATTGCACAAGTAAGTATGGAACTATATTATGACAAGTTTTACTATGCATCAGTTCCATTACACATAGTTCATATTGTAATATAGGCATGAATAAAGATGCAATATATTGTTACTTGTTAATCTATTGAAAAGCAACCATCAGTTATTGGGCACAATCTGCATCGGTGAACACACAAAGAAAATTTAGTAATACTTACCAGAATGTATCAGTCACTACACAAGCTAAGTGTAAACCGATGGATATCAATGAAAACTAAATCTACAAAAGATGTTGTCACAATATCACCGACGATCATCGGTGAAGTCTTCAACACCAAGTTAGCTACTCTGACGATTTGCACAGACACTGGAGATTTCATAAATGTCTTTATTGACAAAAGCAATCTTCATCAACCGACGAGTCGATAAGCATTGATGACAACTTAGGGAACCAAAAAGTATAAAATCCCGATGGGCAAGCTCATTTTCGCACCCACAATTTTCAAGCAGAGTAGAGCAATTTTAGTGCAGTTTGAGAAGCAACCCAGCAGAAGGAATTCACTGAGCATTCAAATTCAAAGGAGATCACAGACATTTAGTAAGTTAATCCACTTACCGATAGCACTGTTTTAATTTACGAAAAGCCCTAAATTTCAAAAATGATGCCATCGACATCTAGGGTAGAGAAAATTAAGGATGACAAGAAGAAACCTTTCAGACTTGTAAAAAGAGGAGCATGTTTCGAACCTAAGTATAAGTTACATCCTGAGATAGCCTCTTAACCAGATGATTCCAGAGATTTCTCTCGAATCCTAGCTAGGGTTTTATTGGTCGAGGATGTTAGGTCCTATATTCATTGTAAGATCTTAGAGATAGGAGATCTAGACCTTGATAATGCCCATGCGGCACTTTGTGATGATGGTGGTAAGCTCAAAGAAGAGCACAAACACTTGGAAGTCAAGGGACTGACAAATGCACTTCATTTTCGTAGGGTTTTTCAAAACAGAGTGGATCAAAATTGTTCTAAGTAGAATCCATGACAACACTCTATGGCTGAACAAACCAAAGTCTATAACAAAGGATGTTATACACGCTGTCATTGGTTATCCAACAACTGACAAACCTTAGGCTCACAAACATCCATCTCTTGCAGAAGTGGAAAGGTTAACCGATGCAAAATCAGACAAGAGGACACTGAAAGTAAATACTATTACCGATGTAGAGCTGAAGTTTGGAGCATGCGTAGTTGGATATAAGATATTCCAAGCTAGCAAAATGAACAGTATTTCTAGCACTACAATAAGCACAACTTATAAGATCATCAAACAGGGGAAGAAGATGGATCTGGCAGAGATCCTATTGCATCAATTTGAGGAGAACAAGTGCACAATAAGGTCTTCATGGACAAACACATGTAAGTTTGGTTCCCTCATAATGTGTATATTATTTTACTTTGAAGAGTAATTTCCTTCAATAGGAAAAGTAGCATGGGACACTAGTAGACCGATCGCCATGCAGATAAGTGAATTCATTGAAACACTTGGTAAAGATTTTGAAAATGTAATGCATGAGTATTTTAAGACAATTAAGGAAATGCTACAAGCTAGGAGTAGAATTCTTGAAAGTCTGATAGAGGAATATAGAGAAGATATTTGTTTTATGGTGGATACAGATTTCACCTACATTCAAGTTGTACTTCCTAGGAAATCATGGCTTTCCAAGCTTGACTACGAAATTAAAATAGGGTTAGCAATAGAAGGAATTAAGGCATTGTTAAATGAACCCATTGACAACAAACAACTAAGATTTGGTACCTGTGAGGAACCCAAACAAAAGATTAATTCAACTCTTGTTGTCAAGAAGGTTGTAAAGAACTCTAAGAGAATGGTAAAGAACCTGAAGAAGAACTTGAAAATATCTTCTGATGGAGATGATGAAGAAGAAGGTAAGGAGGAAGAAAAAAGTAAGGAGGAAGACACCGAGGAACATATTCCCATCGGAAATACAACAGAAACAAATGATTCAGAGGAAGAAAATTTTGATTCACCACCTCCTCCTCCAACCAAAAAGTATAGAACTAGAAGCCAAATAGCACAAGATGTTATTCCTTCTCCCATGGTAAAAGCGATGGTGTACAAGAGGAAATCTACACCTCAAAAGGCTAAACAACTAGCTAGGGCACTTGCTAAGAGAAGAAAATATGTTCACACTGATGAAGAATTAGAAGATTTAGCAATGGATGAACCTGACACTGTCAGACTAGCAAAGGAAAATGCAAAGGTTACATCACCATCTGATGACATTGATGACATATGTAAGTACATTTCTGAAGCTGCATCTGTTAGACATCCAAAAATTAGGAAATGGTTACAATGGGATACATTAGGAAAAAATAAGATTGAAGATGCACTTATTGCTAAAATGTGCAAACACTACTATGTCCCACTGCACTTCACTTCACAAGATGTTCCACAAGAACTTTTGGATAAGATATCCTCTAGATTCACTTTTGCACTCCATGAGGAGAAGAGGGTAAGAGAAAGAGTACTAGTCTCTATTATGCCTCCTAAATCAGTAAGAGAGGGAATCAATGAAGTCATGGAGAAATATACAAAGAAATTCTCACCAAAAATGTACAAATTTCTTCAATGAAAGCTTATAGAGCTAGAAGATTACACTCATCTAATATGGAGTGGAATACTATATCCTGATGAGGAAAGCAGTCCTGGAAAGGAACCTATCAACAAAATAGGTAACTCAACAGTTGAGTTGGAAAGTGAAGAGATACAGATCACAGGCCAAAAACAAACAGATGTTATAGATGAAGATTGGTCAAAGGATGGCAAAGATGATCAAGTACTAGATGGCCCCATCCACATAAACTTGGAGGATGAAGAAGTTGCCAAAGAGGAACTAACAATTAAAGGTAACTTAGATGTGGATATGAATGATGATTCATGGTTAGACAACATTGTCAACACCATTATAGGAAAAGACCCTGCAGCAGAGATCCAAAAAGATGAAGACATCAATGCTACAAGGGATAATACTGACGGACATGACATAGCTATTGATAGTGAAACTGTCAATATGCCTACAAACATTAATATATTAATAGATGTTATTGATATACAGTCAAGTCAGGATAAATCATCTAAGAAAGATGATGATATACCAAAGGATATGGGTACAGATGAAAACCAAGGTGCATCCAACACTCCTAACGATATCGATACTGAAACAAAGGATGCAACTGATGAGCAGAGAGATGTATCAAAAGAAAAACAACAAGAGGCAGATAAAAAAATAGAGGATACATTGAAAAAGGTTGAAGAGAAAGACAAGAGTGAGGAAATTAAGAAAAATGAGGAAATGAAACAAAAAGAAGATTCATCTGTTGAAACACCCAAGGTACGTGAGGAGACATCTTCACCAAACCGGTCGGTGAACACTAAATAGATACAAAAGGATGTCTCATCCTCTCTACACTCACCGAAAAAATCAACTCAGTTACAAGCCTTACAAATGGTGGTACATCAATCTACCACCCAGCCAAAGAAGAAGAAGAAAAAGATAGTAAAGAAGGATATATTGGCTGTGACACTTGATGAAGTCATTGAAGTTCCAAACTGGGACATTACCACTTTGGACAGTGACAAACTTCAAGAGTTTGGAGTGCTCTATCAGGGAAAATCCATACAGAAGAAGATGATACAACAACATAGGGAAAACATGGCACTTGAAAAATCTAAAGAAATACTCCAACAACTTGTTCCTGAAGTGAAACTTGAAGAAAATGCTTCAGTCAAGGAACAAATTTTTGTTCTCGCCGATGCTATAATAGAGAAAGGTATAGAGGCAGATCAAGCAATGGAAGAGCAAGCAGAGAAGAAATATCAATTCAAGTTAATTGATAAAATTGGCCAAGAAGTGGAATTGAACAAGGTAAAACTCTTAGAACTCAGTGATGAATTAGAGCCACTAATTGCTGAGGCAATCACCTTAGTTCAAAAAATGTGCACACTGGAGAAATTTGCAAAAGAAAATAGTGACAAACTTGCAGAAATTGACACAAATGTCACAAACAGTGCACAAAGCCTAACCTCTCATGCCGACAACATAAAGGCACATCATGACAAATTCATAGAGGCAAATAGGCTAAGGCAAGATATATGGGATGGTGAAACACAATTCAGAGGTGAGATCACAGAACTTCAAGCACATATTCTACCAAATCTTACTATTCTGCAGCAACATATTTTTGAAGCAAGAAATCTAATAGCAACCCCGGAGATGTTTGTAGTAGACATCACCTATGATATGCATGTATGGATTTCACTAGAGCACATGGAACTCGAAATGTTGAAGGAGAAATGGGAAAAGATGATGGAGGAAATCAAGTCCTCACATTCCCACCTTTTTGAAAATTTGTAAGTACCTTTGCCTTTAGAATCAAAAAAGGAGGAAAGGAAAGGGAACGAAATGTATATAGTTATGTACAATACATATATCAGTTGAAAAAAGGAAAAAAAAAAAGAAAATAAAGGATATGTATATATACTTACACTTACTAGCATATACATAGGGGAGTCGTTCAAATGACTAAGGAAGAAGTATACACAGGTGTACATACTAATACACTTAGTATGTTGCACATATCATGTTTTTAATACTAATGTCAAAGGGGGAGATGGATGACATTATTTTTGCATTAGTACACTTAGTGAAAATCATTGACAGAGATCACTGGCAGACTAAAGCATTACCAATAGATAGCAAGCATTATTGGGTAACCACAAGTAGTACCGGTAAAATGCAAGCATACCCGACAGAACAAAGACTTTGAGAAAAGCTAAGTATAGAATCAACAAGTATCACTGGAGACCACAAGCATCACTGGTGACATATTTTTCAGAACTAACCTGACAGGAATAGAAAAGGCATACCCGATGACAAGTTCAAGAAAGGAACACCGACGACCAAAAAAACTGACCATCAGAACTGACAGACAGATAAAGAAACCGCAAATTGTGGATCTGATTTTGACATGACGGATAAAGCAATGTAATTCTATTTATAGAGTTTTATTTATTTTTAAATCATATTTGATGGTCATGCAAGCTTTATGTAAATGCTTTAAAGCATCCTAACAGATCTAAAGCATATCTAACTAAAGATCAAGTTTAAGTTGTAAACCTTGGTTCTAGACTTAACATGCGATGCATGAATCAAGAATTGAAACTAAACTAGTATAAATAGATGTTCATACTCAATTGTGATTACATGAATTCTTATTATTGATAGCCATGAAGAGAATCTAAGGAGTAGAAGGTAGAATTCATGCAAAGATAAAAAAATATAGTACATCAGTTATTAAGAACACACAGAGGCTACCGACGAGCAGATAAAGGTATTATTCAATCATGGAAGGATGATTACCAGTATGTGTGAAGCTTTATAGGATCTGTTATCAGCAATTGAAGATTGCATATATCATCAAATAAAAGACTTATGTAGTTGCATTTTAACAAGTGCATCACATCTAAAATCCTTTTGTAGAAGGTGGACTTAACCGTTCTCTCTAAATCTCTTAACAGAGTGCACACTTAACAGTGTTGCTAAAGCTTCAAATGAAGTAGATCTTAACAGGTCTCCACTATAATAATCCTAATAGGGTAGGTCATCAGAAGTGACCAATTTTAAGCCTTAACCGGCCCCTTCTTATCTGCAGATAGTGAAGTTTTTTGGGTAACAATCCCCACCACAATTTTTACTTCCTTAACAGGATTTTTCTGCGGTATAATATCTTGTGTCATGTGTTATCTATTTTCATGAATGTTTCTGTTATGGTTACATAGTAAAAAGAATGTATGATATGATTACATATGCATAAAGAAAGATGAACAATTAGATAAGATGAATTACAAACTAATGACTAAGAGTTAATGGGCTAACCAAGAAAAGTTTTAGAGGTACTGATTCACCCCTCCCCTCTCAGTACATCATCTCAATATAACTCCAACAGTTTTTTAACAATTCCACTTATAATGCTCTAGAAATATTTCTAATTGAATGAAATTGTATTTTAGCTTTTCATCTCTGAAATTCATACTCTTTAAATTTGGAAATAGTAGTTAATTTCTCCATTTAAACAAGCTGAGAAATACAATGAACTTTAAAACATTTCATCCTTATGCCTCCTTAATATATACACAAATTAATATTTTGTGCAAATTAAATTTATATAGATATTTTGAATTGTATTTGTACCCTTCTTTCATTATTTGGAATTATTTGATCTCATGCCACCTTGGATGACTTCATCAAATCAATACTACAAATATTAGTGTTGAAAATATACATAAACTATTTTCTAACATGTCCTTGTTACTTTTTATGAAATAAATGTAAGAATATTGTTAAGAGTGCATTTCTCACATTTCTAATATGGAGAAAGCCAACACACCTCAAGTATAGTAACCCAGTAAGAATGTTTAACGATAATTTTTATCTTTTAGAGCCACAAGCATTTAACACTTTCTACGCAAAATGACAAATGATATAAAGAACCTGTATATCTTTGTTATTGACAAAATTGTAGTACCATTTTGATGTATATACATTGGTCAAGCCATTTTTTGTAATCTACATGGCTTGATTAATATAAAAACAAAAAATGATCCTCCCTCAAAACTATACCCTTTGTACACGCATTACTCGCATAGAAAATCTACCCTCTTAGAATATTATCATAAGCCTTAGATTATCTTTTGAATACATATCATAATATTGTAGCAGTAAATTTAGTTTCTTTTTTGTACATGTCTCCACACTCCATACCTTTTGACTACTCTATACTAGTTATGATATATGCCTATGACTTGTGCCAACAAAATCTTAAATTCATTTTCTTCAACATCTCCGTTATGACACAAGATGACTTTAATGACATGAAATAATACTAGGCACAATACGCAAAAGTTCATCCTGGACCAAAAATTATATATGACACATGAAACAAACACTAATTTTAGTGGCTTAGGCAACATGATATCCTCATGGTTAAGGGTGAAACGTAGGCTCTTCATTGTAAAAATCCAGAGCAAATCATCGCACATGCAAATATTTCATTTGGTGATGTGATAACACATGTGAAAGATAAAGATAAGTTCTTTGATATATTATTGAATAAAATGTTGTGCCTTAAATAGGAAGTACAAAACACATAAGAAATTCTAATAGAAATATTTTTATAACTGCAAAAATAAACAACACCAAATTATTATATAAAACTAAAGAGATAAACCTAATTGATAGCATTATTGAAGAAGCCATAATCAAAGTGTTCAATGCAAACACAAAAGAAATAGAAATATCATACTGAATAATGAAAGAAATAAGTGTACAAATAGATTTGACTGGCTCCATGAAATGGGGGATGACCTCGTCAAACAAGAGTGGTGGAAAAAACTACCCAAGGAAATAGGGTGATGTGTCAAATATAATTTGACACCACTCACAAACCTATAACTAACTAGACACATCATGAGTGTAGGTGTCAAGTCACCTAGCTAGGCTATAAGATCTATGTGAACACATAGGTATAATATAAGTGCACACTAACACCCCCACCCCTTTAGCATAGCTTAGGTGTGTATATAGAAAAATAGGTCCTAGCTAAAAAACCTAATAAATATACAATGCAATCTCTCATAAATTGTAGAATAATAGAAAACCCAGTGGGAAAAAACTATCCTCTAAAAGAGAGAGAGAGAGAGAGAGAGAGAGAGAGAGAGAGAGAGAGAGAGAGAGAGAGAGAGAGAGAGAGAGAGAGAGTATCTATAAGCCTATAAATTAATGTTGCTAATGTTGATTGCACACCAAGAAGCGATCATAGATGATTGAACTTTCTCTGTATAAAGGGTTAGGCAAAGATGAAAGAAACCTGCTTTGAAGACTACAAAAAGGCTAAACCATATTCCTCGTCCATAGAAATATTTCACTATGGTATACCAAATACCTCTCTAAATGTTTTTGGATCACAAATTTAAGCAAAGAAGGCTTGTCCCGCCCACTAAATTTTTTGTCTGAATATGACTATCATTTGTTGAATCATGTACCCCAATATATTCCTCTTGTAGACAGTGATGTATGGGTGATGCAAATATATCAACCCCTTATGGATTCCTTGAAATAGATGAAGATGAGTCCTTGTCACTATTGTCACTGTAGGAATTTAGAGAAGAAGATTCTATAATAGAACTCTATTGTGAATCATCTGAATCATCAGTACCATAATTTGCATCTAAAGAATCCACATCAAGTTGAGAACCCATATGATTTGTAGCACTAAAATCTATAATCCATGAAGATAAAGATGATGATGATGTAGCAACTAATGTGTTGCCTTTCAATTTCTCTTTCTCCTTAGTATTTTGTTGATTTGAGGAAGATGCTTTGAAAAAAATCAGTTACCCCAATATTATTCCTTTTAAGTAGAAAATTGAAATGCTTAATTTTATTTTTCATGCACTGATGTTCTTCATGACCAGTTTTCATACAAAAGGAATAATTGACTTTCTCAATAGGTGATTTACCTTGTTGAGATGATTTATCCTTTTTGAAGTTGTCAATTTTATCTTCTTTCTTCCTTTCTTTTTCCTTTTCATCCTTCTTCTTCTTTCCTTTTGAATTTGATTGTTTTTCATTTTCTACAAGTAGGGATTTGAGGTTTGGTAGCCTGAAAAGTACCCATTTACATTAACTTTTCTTTCTCCCATGTAAAATCAATAATAAACTTATCAAGTGAGGGCATAGTCAATGAGGCTCCAAGAGTCCTATTTGAAGTATAGAAAATACACAAAGGCTCAATATTCAAGACCTAGTTTGAAAAGTATAGAAACGACTAGTAGATCCTCTTTTTTATCAATTTGAAAATATTTTAATTGCAACTTCAAAGATTTAAATTTATTGAATAAGTCCTATAAAGTCAAAAAAATTGAAGGACTTAGAGACCTAAGAGTTGATTTCCAAATCATGACTTGTAAGTTCATCAATTATCCCAAATAGTTTTCTTAGATCTTCCCAAACTTTATTGGTTGTTTTCAAGTTCTCAACATGAAATACTAATTCAAGAGATATATTTAGACATTTACGAAACCAAATTCTTGGTCATAGTTATTGAAAAGCTTTTCTTTTTCCTTAGCTACTTTAGGTTATTTTTCTATTCCCATTGTTACTCTAAATAAGTCTTTATTCCTAAGCACAAGAAATACTTTCAACTTTCAATCATCATAATTTAAAGGTGTTAGAGTTTGTGTACTCACATTAGAATCTATGTTTCTATACTTAGATCCTTACTTTGTAGAAAGTGAAAAAGAAACCTGAAATGCTAGAAAAAGTGAAGTGACGGGAATAAAACAACACAATAGCACTTTAGGAGGAAGCAAAAAAAAAATCCACACTAAACCCTCCTTGATTATGTCTTTTATGCCCCCTTAGTTTGGCACTTCATAGAAATAGTGCATTGAAAGAACTCCAAAAAATTACAAAATGATACTTTATAATAAGAGTGATAAACTATGCTTGTTATATTTGTGGCAAAAAAACAATTACTTTTACAAAAATGACTCAAATATGAGTTTCCTATAAAAATGTATGGCTTATACAAGTTTCTTCTAAATACACTTTTAATTTTTATAAAATTTTTTAAAAATATGTTGCCTTTCATAAAGGGAAAAAATGGTAACAAAGGAAAGATTTTGAAGCACCATTTGGTTGTAAAGAACCAAGGGATAAATGACCATGTGACAAGAGACTAGTTATGTTATATCTGATCCCAAAACCACACACACACTACTCGAGGCTTATAAAATCTACATACATTAATGACTGAGAAAAGCTACATCCTTTGTGGGCTTTGAAAGGGCACCTACAAGCGCGTAACACATGGGCTCGTACGGGCTGATGAGGCCTAAAATCCTCTACATAGACTATTGAGAGATTGGAAGGAGGTTTCTTCATTTAATTTTACCTTTTCGATTTGTTCCTCCCTATCTCAATCTGTTGTTAAAGTCAAGAAAAATAGTGCCCCCCACCCTACACCAGGGTCTTATTTTGTGTCTTTATAACTTATACTTGTGTCTTATTCCCCAAAAGGTCCCAACCTCATCCCTCACCATGGACCTACACAACCCTAAATTCACCCCTCTCCATCCCACAATGAATATTCCCTCATCCCCTAGATCTATCAGTGTTAACCCTTTGAGGAAGGTTAAATATAATGCTCTAGGTTTAGATCAACCTAAGGAGAATCCATTTTTTGGTGTCTAAAAGTTCCTTTTACTCTAGGTCTACATAATCAGCCTGGAACCCTAATAATTCTACTTTGAATTCCCCTTCTCAGGCTCATTCCTTAAATCCCTCCTCCCTTGATATCCATCTAGACTACTCGGGAGACCCTATTGCCCCTAAAAACATCACACCAACCACTGTTAAGAATGATGCCCCTAGGGATGACTATGAGATGGACACTATTGGGCGCAAGGTGGATGAAATTTTTCTATTCTATAAAAAGAAGAATGTCATTTGCAAATGGCTCACTCTACAACTCCAAATTGTGAGGAATAAGATTAATATGTTAGAGGCGATGGTTGAGGTAGAGAAGAAAGAGACTAGTTAAACAAAGGGGAAATGTGATGAGAGTTTGTGGGGTGTTTTTGATGATTTCTTCTAAAATCTCAACAATTGTTAACTCATAAAAGAGAAGATCAAAGACCCTAAGAACCAGATTCCCACAAAGGAAGAGAAAAATGACATGGTCAATGCCCTCACTAATGCCAAGGCCAAATAGTCAAATTTGAACAAACAAATCTAGGACCTTTTTACCTGTAGCAAGGAGATGATGGAAAAGAAATCACATTCTCTCAACTCCCTAAAGGTGGATATGAAGAGGAAAAAAGGCTAAATGTAGAAAGAGAGAGGAAAGCTTGCAGGTGACTCTGAAAGATGATGTGAGCTCTACCGTTGTTGCCTCTGGGCATCCCACTAAATGTTCCTCCTTCCTAGACAAGTTTAAGGAGATTAATGAGGAATCAAAAGGGTTTCTTGTGCCCCCTAAGTAGTGCTGGTATGCGGGCCTGGTTAGCTGGTTTTTGTTGTTATTGGTTTTGGTATTTTCACTACTTTTTTTAGTTAATTATTTGCGCGAATTCACTTCTTGTGAATTCTTTTTGTGTTGTCTTTTTAGACTTGATGTTACTTTAATTGTTGGGGTTGGACCAACCCTTTCTCTCATGAACTAATCAGAACATTATATTTGTTGATTATAAAAAAAAATCTAGAAATTTAAAGGTATTATAATTTAATTGGTTGATTGAATCTAATTAATTAATTAAGTTAGGAGATGATCTAAAATGACAATAAAGTACAATAGATCTTATCAATCTATCTACATAGAAACATATCTAAAAAATATATAAAATATGAATAAATAAAAATTATCAAATTAAATTTTTAAAAACTAACATAAGAAATATTTAATATTTACACAATTTTTAGTT
>MU226693.1:592248-616532 GCA_018584345.1 Thuja plicata
TATATATATATATATATATATATATACACACACACACACACACACATCACATCCCGACATGAGGTTACTAATTATATCTAGAATCTAGTAAAAAAATATTATCATTTGATTGTGTTCAAGGTGGTCAGACATATACCTACTTATTTTTTTAGTCCCGATTGATAGACTGATTGAAAAATAACTATAAATTTTTAATGGTATAACATTTTTGAAATCCAAAACTTGAGTCACATTCTATTCTTTACCTACTACAATAAAAAATTATTATTTTTTCAATTTGATGAAGTTTAGACTAAGTTAAGTTGGTGAGACATGGGATTTTGTATATTCTGGAAAAGTTATAGTAGAAAAATTATAATTAATTATTTACTTGGAAAAAAATTACAAACAAATATGTGTCACATCTGGACATGAGTCTACTACTTATATCTAGAATCTTGTAAAAAAATATTATCATTTGATTGTGTTTGAGGTGGTCATGCATACACGTACTTCTTATCTTTTTCCTAAAATTTTCATACTACCACATTTAAATTTGAAATTTTTACCATGTAGAATAATTTATTTTCAAAAAAGGGCTAGTAATATAGAAACTACATTCAATTTTCTATAGATTCTCATTGTACATATTTTTGATATAATATTGATAACTTGTTCAAATTTTAATGTGAACTTTCCTAACCCTGATTTTCTAAATTTTCATTGCCACTTAAGGACCTGTTTGACATACGATGATCCTACACATGCTCGCCTAGTAATATTATTTCTGAGAATGATGGAAACCAAAATAATAGAGATAAGTCCAATGGGGATGAAATGTCTTGCAATCATGATAGTGATGCTTTTTCTCAGAATGAAGTAAAGGATAAGGGTGGTGATAATGATGAATATAAAAGTGATATTGATGGTTCTATAAGGGATGATCTCTCTTATGAAAATATTAGTTATTCTCACCAGTTAACAACAAATACCTATGATAAACAAGAGGATCATATTAATGAAGATGTAGGTTGTTAATATTAATGATTCAAATGAGCTTGAAAGTATTGATGAAGGGGTATGCATTCCTTTATCAGGTTATGATAAATCTAGTGATTTTTCAATTTTTAATCGCAAAGGTGATCCTTCTCAGTATAAGCAAGAGGATATGTGTGGTCAACAAGGAGATGGTGATTGCATAAATGAAAATGTTTCTCTTGACTGCATATCATAAATGGATGAAATAGATGACAATGTTTCACTTCATAGTGAAAACATTTATTAGTTCTTGACTTGTGACTATCTTAGGTATTTAGGTGGGGATAACTCAGAGTTCTTATATCTAGCACATATTGATTTTGACAAAGAGTTTATATCAGGTAGTCCTGATTGTGACATGTGTGTTTCTGATTCTCCTTATACTTCTATGTTATTAGGCTACAACAAAATTGAATATGATTCATCAGATGATGAAAGCATCAGTGCATTCTTAGAATCAAGAAAGAATGAGGATCCTGGTTTGTTTTTGAATGTTGATTGGGATTTTTATGAGGATTGTGAATCTATTTCAAATTTTGAATCATTTATTAAAGCATTTCAGGATGGTCTTTCATTTTTTTTCAAAATATACAAATACCTGGTGAATATGTGGATAAGTATTGTCCCTCAAATAGACAAGATGGTAGTATGTATAAGGTCTATAATTTGCATGCAAGTTCTTTAGGGAACTCTGCTATGGTTATGCAAACCAGTGTCAAAGTAACTTTTGATGACTCCACCTGTGGGATAGAAAATGATTATTATTTTTATCAGTTGGAGGATATTTTTGATAAGTGTGGCAATTCAAGCAATCATATAAAATTCTTTAGGGCTCTTGATTTTTTCAGTGACCATAACTGGCATTGGTCACATAATGTTTAGTATTTTCAAGTAAGGCCTGATTTACAAGTGCTTAATGAAGGCAGAAATAATGACAATATTTTCTACAAGATCTTGAAAAATTTTATCATTTCTAATCATTTAGATGACAACTATGTTTTTAGTTTGTTTTCGGTGCAGAGAACAGAAGATTTTGTGTTTGACAGAGGCAAGCTAAAATAGAATTTTTTTGATGTCGTAGAGCCATCAATCCTGGTTTGTTTCTTTTAAATTAGGGAAAAGGGTGCAGAGGTAATATGAATCTGCTAAAGCAATGTATATATTTTGTATAAAATTTCCTTCTTTTTCTTGTTTTATGTCTGTCTACTATAGGGTTTCATTTTTTGTCTTGGTCTACTTTTCTCAGAGATCTAGAATCTAGTATTAATCTTGCACTTTAACTTCCCCAGTCAGAGCCTATGTTAGCACTGTTAAAATATTCAAGTTTTTCTAGTCTAAATGGTGAAAATCCTACTAAGTATTTCTATATCCTTAGGCCCTATTTTCAAATTTCTAGCCGTTGGTGGAAAAAAAACCTAAACCCTCAAGTCTTGTTCTATTTTGAAGTTACTTTTCAAAGTAACTTAAATTAAATTAACCCATGTGTCTTATTTTTCATGTCCGAGCGGGGCCATCCCTTTTAATTTTTCCTATGTCTTGGTGGGGGATGAATTAATTTTGTTTTATTTCCCTAAGGCCTAAGCCCCAACATACTTTATGTCATTACATCTCTCATGCATGTATTTCTCAATCTAACGGTGGGTGTTATCCCTTCATTGTGGAGATGAAGATTTTTAATGTTCAAGGCAACGAGCCTAGATGACACGTGGTTGATGGTGTGACAAGGTCTGCGTTAAGGTAAAGAGTTAAAAGAATTTCAACCTCATCAAGATCTATGGTGGGTACTTTGACTTAATCACGAGATGTTGGTTTACCCTTCAAGGTATCATATCATGTTGATACGTGGAAATTTGTTAGGTCTTGGTCCCGTCTGCGGTTGGTTATCGAGAAGTCAAGTCGTAGAGGATCCTGCAGTTAGCATGATCCCTTACAAACAAGATGCATGATAGATACCTTTCAAGGCATTACACCCTCACACCACGTTTCCCAAGATGGGTCCTGATCAGCATTGAGGAAAGGCAATGGACAATCACTTTTGATTTGATCTGACGGCTAGCGCATTACCTTAATCTGAAGATGATCAAAGATTAGTCTTTGAGGAATCATGTCTGTATAATGTGTTTCCTATCCAGAAGGTGGGACCTACAGTCTGTAAAGAGGTTTTCATCTAAGTTGTATTCATGTTAAATCAGATCCAATGGTCAGTGTGAAGCTTCAAACCAAAGATGCAAACAGATTAACCTTCAAGGCATTGCACCATCTCGATGCGTGGCACTATTGATGATATAATACTGTGGGGTGCTGATGCATTTAAAGGAATAGTAAGTTTAAAGTGATCTAATGGTGGGTGTAAAGCCTTATGGAAGAGTTGCAGTTAGATTAACCTTTGAGGCATTATGCCATGGGGAAACATGGTGGTTAAAGGGACCTGATCGGCTCTTAAGTAAAGTTAACATGTGATCAAGTTCAATTTGATTGTGTGGCCAATGTGAAGCCTCAAAGCAAAGATGATCATTAGATAGCCTTTAATTCATCGCGCCTACATGATGTGTGTCTAGCTCGGTCAGCACAGGTGAGAGGGGAAAAGGTGTTTCTTAGGGCCACTAATAATTTGCCACATGGAGATTGGTGGAGCCTATAGTTTCAAGGACAGGAAGTAGGTAAATTTTAGATAGATGTAAAGCCATCATGTGGTCATCGCAATGCCTCAAAAGGAAGGATGAAGGTTTTTAACCTTTAATCCATTACAATAGCGCAATGTGTGGTAGATCAAATCACAGGCTTGGGTAACTTAAAGTACATCGATGGCTTGGTTTTGAAGATGAAAAGGGATGCAATCTCAGTTGTTGACAGTGATTTCATGCCACCTATAGCCGTTAGAATCATATTTTTTAAATATTCAAATATATTTCAAGGCGGTGACGCTACTTTTCATATTATAGAGCTATTTAATAGATAAACCAGATCTTTTGGATCTATTTATTGAATTCATAGGGTGCTCAGGGGGTGTTTTCTAATGACTCTATTTTTCTTAATGATGTGTGGTTGTTTTAGGGTTTTATGTTCAAGATTGTATACTTTTTGTAAACCCTAATCTGTTGTCTGTCACTTTTGCATTAATGTTTTCCCTAGTCATGTGGGTATGCATATCAGATATTATTTAAGATTTTTTGAAGAAATATCAAGTCGATGGAGAAAGAAGGATAAGTGTGAATCATATTTCAAGAAGGATAGATGTCAATCAGATATTGAATTCTAGGGTTTCCTTGTTCTATGTGTATCCCTCTTTTCTCTATTGTAGGGGTTCCAGTTTCTCTGCAAGAATTTAGAGCAAGTTCCAAGTGTGGTTTCTCTATAAATATTTCTACCTTTTCTTTTCATACAAGGTGTTTTTAGTTTTCTTCTGGTCCCATAGAAGGACACCATTGTAATAGCAGCTTGATAAATGAATTTTTAGTGATGTTGTTTTGTTTTTTATTAAAAAAGGAGCCAAGACAAGGGGGCTGACCTGAAGAGACATAGCCAGCACGAGAAGTGTACACTACCTGCAGATTACTAGCACATCATGGAGGTCAACAAACCCTCAGCAAATACCCTTTTTAAAAATAAAAAACCAAAAATTAAAAACTTAACAAGCCCCAACTCCAACATGGAGCTGGTAACTAGCCTGCAATCCCTAATAGACCCTAGCTTCACCTCAAAGCTGGTAACTAGACTGTGGAAGTAAGTATTCAAGTAATTATGATTAACAGTAAAGCAGGAATTAAAACTAAACTAGGAGCAAAAGTTTAGTAGAACCACAACAATTCCCTCATTGGCCAGCCAACGGAAACTAATAAAAAAGAAAAGCATGGAGAAAAGATAAGGTTAATTGGGCTTTTTACCGCCACTGTCCAGCAGCAGCTTGAGCCAATCCTCCACAAGGAATTGGAACAACTTCTCATCCTTGTGTTCTTCCCCCTGGGCAGACGCCTTCGCCATTTGCCAAAACTGGAGTGTGGTATCCGCCGAATGCATAACCTTGACCGCAAACCCAGCCACCTTTTTAAAACTTTCACCCAAATTTTTGATTTCCTCCTTGACCTCCCGCAGATCCATCTTTGAGACCAAATCGAGGGAGGAAGTCTGAAGATCTTTAATATCCGTCTGGAGTTAGGATATTTCATTCACCGTGTTTGGCATGCTATTGGTCACCTCTGCCTTAACCTCCGAGGCCTCATTTTTGGTTTTCCCATCCACCTTGGATTCCTCAGCCATCACTAGGGGTTTCGTTGACAATGGGGATGTGGGATGTGAGTCCTCGGTCTTATCTTCAAACAACTTCTTCTTGGAGAGGTCAATGGTGGGCAGAGTGAAGCTTTCCAAAATTTGGGGAGAATCATGGCTCTTCTCATCCCCATCCAGATCTTTTTCTTTCTCCATGATCTTTCTTTTCTTCCCCGTTTTAGTGTTCCCACTGGTGTTAATCTTTTTTACCTCCTCCTTCTCTGACTCTTCCTCTTCCTCCTCATCTTCAATGTAACTCTTCCTAACCACTTTCTATTTGAAGAAGGTTTTAGCAATTCTACGGGACCTCCTTCTGCTATCATTATCTTCCTCCTCCTCCTCCTCAGACTTGATTGTGATTTGGAAACCACCCGTGGACCCCACATTGGTCTTTCTCGCTTTTTCTGGGGTTTTGGAGGAAGACGGGGGGTTAGAATGGGTGCCCGTCACCTCCTTAGGGCCCTTCACAGCTGGTATGGTAATACCCTATAAGGAAACAATTCTAGGGGGACATAAAGCAAGGTGGAAATTGTAAAGGTAGAGAATAAGCCCTTGATGGAGAATGCAATAGTTGTGCTTGGCTTTTAATTTTTCCCTCAAATCCAAAACCATAGCTTCAAGGGAGTGAAGCAGGAAAAAGGGGAAAGAGATAGTATCATTGTACCTAAAATGGTTTAATAGGGGAAAGTGGTAGTTGTAGCAGGTGTCAAAGCGGCCTTCCAGGGTAATGTTCTTTATGAGGATGAGGAAGACATCATTCCATGGGCTAGGCATCGCCCCCCTTTTAAATCCTCCATGGATTGGAACCAGGACCTCTGATATCTTGAAGAATCTTGCTTTACCATAATCATCGCGGCTCTTTGTAATCTTTTTCCACTTCTTCCCATCTGTGGAAAGCTTCATAGCCTGGGCTATAACTTCTTCGTTTACCTCAAAGGTAATACCATTTATAGTACCTTTGCACCCTATCCAAGTTTTAACCAACTGCATGGAGATAATTTCATCGCATCCTCCCATAGCTTCCATGAAGGGATAAAACCCACCCTCCTTCAGATAGGTTACCGCACACTATTTTTTGAGAAAACCCACCTCAATTCTAGGGGGTTCCACTCTTACCATATCACCACCCATATCAGAGCTATACTCAGGATTCACCTCAATCTATATCACCACCAACATTCCACCCTTCACACCTCTGCCCAACACCCACTTAACTAGATTCTTGCAGAAGATACCAATACAACACCAATGGGCGGAAATACACAAGGCAAAAAACTAGTTGGGAATAATTTCCAACGTCTTAATGAAATGGAAAGTACCGGTCACATGGTAAGAAAGGGTAATTATAGAGCCTTCGCGTATCTTGATATGATTTTATTTCCCATGATTAATGCACCACTTAACCTCATCCATCTTGTCAAGTTCTCCTGGCCTCGTGCTTTTCCCCACGTCATCTCCAAATTTGAAAAAGCTCATACTTTTTCCTAAATTGGAATTAAGAGCCCGTCTTTTCAAACTTCTAATAATATTAAAATCCTTTCCCATAATTTTTTTAAAATTTGAATTCCTCCCAATCCTCATGATCCTGTCTACTGCCTCTCCCATCCAATAAAAAATGTCCTTGTACTCCATAGGTTAAATGCTTTCTTTTTCAACAAGCAAGGCATTTTTCTTGGAAAGGGAGCCCAAGTTTCTCTAGCACTTTAGACCTTGTTGATTAAGCCACGTGGCTGCCAGCTTATTAGCCACCGCATTTCCCTCTCGAAAAATGTGTCAATTTGAAAGCATCAAATCTAGGGAGCAGCGACCAGATGTCCTACCGCATATTAGACAACCTCCAACCAACTTTGAAGTTTCCCTTAACCATTTCAATAATGATTTTGGAGTCCCCCTCTATGACTAGCCTTTTAACTCCCAACATAACCGCCACCTTTAGGCCCCAAAAGAGGGCAGAGATTTTTGCCACATTAGTTGACACCGATCCAAGGTTTATCACATAAGCAATGATCATTTTTCCATTTTTGTCTCGGAATATACCTCCACCCAGAGCCGATCCTTTAGAGGCAACTCTGTCAAAATTCAATTTGGTGAAATTTTCCACCGGGGGGGACCACTTGGTATTCCGTCTCACCATAATCCTAGAGTAGTCAAAATCATAGATGGATGGAGTCAGTTTCCAGTCCTTAGCCACCAAACAATAAAAACCTTGGGGGGGAATGGGGGTTTTCCAGTGGCGAGTACTAAGGTTGTCCTTCAGTAGATTCATAGCCAGTCTTACCGTCCTATTAGCATCTTTTACCTCCCCTCTGAACACCCAGTTATTCCTTTCCTTCCATAGGCTCCAACAAACATGCGGGGGTAACAGCCTCCAAAGGGTGTTGATAAGAGAGTGCTCCACGAGGTTCCCCCAGTTGCAAACAAATTGGTCTGATTCCTCCATGAAGACCCAATTCAGTCTCATAATACTCATAATTTTGGTCCAGACATAGTCACATAAGGATAGTGAATGAGAATGTGATTGATAGACTCAGCATGTATTTTACATATAGCACATCTATTGACCAAATGAACCCCTCTTTTCTGGAGGTTATCCAGCGTAAGAATTTTACCATGGAGGGTTGTCCACTAGAAGAAATTGATTTTGGGGATTAATTGGGGGGTCCATACTTTCCCCAGCTCTTTTTATTTGCCACAATGTTTAAGTTGGTTAGATAAATAGATTTCACAGTTATTTCCCCTGATTTGTTATGACACAAAATGGATTTGTCCTCAACCTGGGATATAGGAATCTTGACGCCAACAATAAGCTTTTGAATTTCTTTTATATAAAGTGGTACTTTAGTCTAATCCTAAAAAGCATCAGCAAGAACTTTCCATTTCTTACCATGAGAGATGTAGTCACTGACTTGACCTCCAAAGTGAGAAATCAATATATCCTTGACGAGACCAAACTTTTCCCATCCAAGGGGTTTTTCCCCCACCCACCAATCTTCCCAAAACCGGATCTGGGTGTTATTTCTGACCACCCATTTTAAACCTTTGAAAAGACTTCCTTTGCTTTTGTAAATGAAATTCCAGATATTTGAGCTGGATGGTAAATTTTTACCGAAGGGGAATTGGTCATTGTAGAAATATTTGGCCTTCATAATTCTGCTCCACCCAAAATTTCCTTTAAAGAGATGCCAGCCCATTTTAGAAATCAGAGCCTTATTTAGCTCCTTGATTTTTGTCATGCCCATCCCTCCCACCATCTTTGGTTGACAAACAGTATCCCAGTTGATCGGGTTCATTCTAGCCTTTTCCTCCATCCCTGACCAAAGAAAGTTTCTCTAGAATTTTTCCAGCTTCTCCGTAGTTCTATCATTTATTTTGAAGAGAGACAGGAAATAAATAGGAATACCTTGGAGGGCAGTTGAGAGCAATTGGAGTTTTCCAGCATTACTAAGGACCTTACCTTTCCATCCTGCCAATTTTTTCTTCATTTTTTCTAGAATAGATGTCCAAAATTCCTCAGAGACTTCCTTCACCGTGAGCGGGAGACCAAGATAGGTATCTGGGAGTGAAGCTCCCTTACAGCCTAGACAATCCACAATTTTCATCTACATTCTCTGTTTATTGTTGAAGAAGTAAATTTTTCTTTTGTTGTAATTGATCACTTGGCCAGACGCCAAATCATACTTGTTCAGGAGGTCTTTCCATTCTCTAGCTTCTAATGCAGGCTTTTCCAAAGAGAAAAGTGTCATCTACAAATTTTTGTAAAACTTCTGGGGGAAGAGTGGGGGTCAGTTAAAAACCAGCGATAGATCCAATTCCTTCCAACCGCAGTAAGTTCTGAACCAAAACCTATGCCACCATAAGGAAGAGGTATGGGGATAGCGGGTCCCCCCTAACATAATCCCCTTTTTGGAGTAAAGGATCCCCAGGGTGTGCCATTGACTAGCACAGCAAAGTCAACCATTTCCACTGCCACCTTTATAGTTTTGATAAAATTATCATGGAAGCCAAATTTCCAGAGCACCCCATACAAAAATTTCCAAAGAACCTTATCATATGCCTTGAAGCTGTCTAGTTTTAGAGCTATACTAGCATTATTCCCTTTCTCCATGGAATGTATGATTTCATGAGTGGTGATAACAGTATCAAGAATATGTCTTCTCGACACAAACCCCTTCTGGTTGGGATTAATTATTTTCTTGAGAAGGGGTTTAATCCTAGTAGTGATAATTTTGGACAAAATTTTATAGGTAGTGTTACATAGACTTATGGGGTGAAAGTCACCCATACATTTAGGGTCTGACATTTTAGGCACCAGGACAATGTAAGTTTTGTTGATTCTTTTCAGGATGCTGCCAGTTCTGACAAATTCACTGGTAGCATGGATAAGGTCATATTTAACAACCCCCCAAAAGTGTTGGAAGAAAGCCAGGGGAAACCCATCTGGGCCCTAGGATTTAAAGGCTCCCATAGAGAAAACTGCAGTTTTAAATTCCTCTTTAGTAACTTGAGACAAGAGTGCCTTAGTGTCACCCTCTATAACAATCTTAGGGATAACTTCCATAAGGGATTCAAAATCAGCATCCATCCTAATCTGAGATGGTCTTTGGAAAATACCTTGAAAGAAATCAGCAGCATGATTACCAATATCTTCAACCTCCAAAAGAAGGTTCCCATTAGCTTCCAGAGATTTAATAGTGTTCCTTCTTTTATGGATGGAGGCCGACCTATGGAAAAAGGCAAAGTTTTGGTCACCTTCCTTCAGCCATTGAACCCAAGACCTTTGCTTCCAGAATATTTCCTCCCTCTTGAGGTTCTTTTTCCATTTGCTTCTCCATTCTTCCTCCTCCGAATGCTCCTCCCAGGTAGCATCCCCCAAAGCCATACTCTTTTGGAGGTGAGTGAGTTTCTCCTCAATTTCTTTTTTGCATTGGAAGATATCACCAAACATGGATTTACTCCACCTTTGGGCCTCCCGTTTGATAATTTTCAATTTCTCAGCATTTCTGTACATAGTCGCTCCCCTCACTGGGGTATTCCACCATCTCTTAATACATTCTTGAAATTTATTCTGAGAGTGCCGAATGATTTCATAATGAAAGGGATGGGGTCCATTTCATTATTTCTCCTCCCAGTCAAGGATCAAAGGGGAGTGGTCAGAAACTGGTCTAGTAAGGTGAGAGAGGCTGAGCAGGGGAGCAATATCCCAACCTCCCGATAACATCCATCTATCCAGTCTAACCTATATAAGGTGTGTCCTTTTACTATTGTTGGACCAAGTAAATCCCATTCCTTGTAGGTCTATATCAGCAGCCAGATCATTGTGTCTTATAAAATATGTCAGCTCCTGCATACTTTCCAAGTAGTCTTGAGTGCCCCCGCTTTTCTCAGATGGGAATAAAGGCATATTAACATCTCCCACACACATAGTGGGGTGGAAATGATTAGCTTCTATGAGGTTAGAGATTTCCCCCCAGATTCTACTACGTTCACTTCTAATGTTAGGAGCATAGATATTATACAAGTACCAAGAATTATTATTCCAAGTAAACAAAATAGCAAGTTATGAGAAAAGGCCACAGCATTTCTAGAAAACTTACATGGGTTCCAAAGAGTGGCCATAGCTTCTGTGGCCCTGTCATCTTCACTATACAGAAAGGCCACACCTGGAAAAATATTGTCCACTAGCAGAGCGAAGTTTTGATACTTCATTTTCACCTCCTGAATGAGAATCACGCCAAACTTGAACTCAAGAATGTGCTTCTTCAGAGTGAACAATTTTTGTGGTTTTTTCATGCCCCGTATGTTCCATGAGAGGAACTTCATCTTTTACTTTTTTGTGATTCTTCTAGGGTTAACTCTCGCCCATTGGCAATAGCCCTTGCTACTTCTTTTGCTCTAACCACTTTCATCATTGGTCGACCCAGTTTGGTTTCATTCCCCACATCTACTTTTTTTTTGTTTCCATACTTTCATCCACCTTCTTACTTCTGGTTTTCCTTTTAGGTTCTAACCAGTCAAAGGAGATAGTTTATGGCAATGAATGGGTCAATATTGGTATTTCCATTACCAATCCTGCCCCAATATGGATTGGGGAGGAATTCCCCCCCCATCCTTTAAAATACTCTTTTCAACAACTCTTTAAGACATAATGCTTTCAGACACCTGTGCCTTCTCCCCATTGTTGTCTTCTTTATTTTCTTCCCCTTTTGGGCTTCCTCTATGAGATTTGGGGGCCACTCTTAGGTCTTCAACCAACTCTTCTTCCTCTAGGTCTACCACCTTTTCTACCTCTTTATCCTTTCCATTCCCCTTTTCCCCCATCCCAGGAGTAGAAAATGAACCCCCGTCATGGGGGAGGGGCCTCCATGTTCATCATAGTCCCAACAACCTAGTCCCATTCACCATCCTTCATATTTAAAGACACTAAAGCAAGCCGCTCAGGGTCTTGCTCGTCAATCCTAGTCGTTACCTTGCATTCTGATACCACATGCCCATTTTTACTACATTTTTTACAGTGTAGAGTAGCATTCTCATACACAATGGCCTGATTCTAGCTCCCCCATTTGGATTTAAGCATCACAAATTTGGGGAGGGGATTATTCATCGTCACATTCACACAGAATCTTGCGAATACCATCCTAGTTTTTTGAGTGGTGACCGTGTTCGCTGCCACATAGCTTCCAAATGAGTTCCCAATCCATCACAGCACCTTCTTGTCCCAAAATTTAAGGGGAAGACCAAGTAGGTGGACCCACACTAGCACTTTTTTCTATAGCTCAACCTTTGGATTGAAGCCTGGCTTCCATTTGGCCATTAGTAGTGCATGTTTTCCATAGCACCAACTTCATGTCAATAGCATTAAATCAAAAGAGGAATAGCCCCCTGACATAGCCGATACAGACAAAGTTCCCTTGACCTTCCATCTGGCAGTTCACCACCTGTGGACCATATTTATGGTGGGCCTGAATGTGACAAGTCTCCCCACCAGAGCAAGTTGTAGAGAGGCAAAAATACCATCAACCACACCATCTGGGACAGCAATCTCTCGGCCAAATTCACCTACCAAGAAAACAGGAGGAGGAGAGGTGTCAGGAGATTCTTTTCCCAACACCGCAAGTTTACATCCCCCCCATAGGGCCCTCTTTATTTTCCACCACATGTTTGGGGAAAGTATCCCCACCTTCCAGAATCTGTGGAAGAGCAGACCCCACAAAGGAGGAAAAGGAGGAATCCATGGTGCTGGGCACCACACAGCAGTCACTGCCATCCCTACGAGAAAGCACCAGGAATAGGTCAAGGAAGAGGACCTCCGTGCTCCCTAGGATCCCCATTAGAGTGGAGGCCGAAGCTAACATTCAAAAAATAAATGAGCGGGAAAGTGCAGAAAGTTGCTGAGCAGTTTTTCATGTTGTTTTGTTATCAAGTTGTCTCTATTTGATTTCTAAATCATTGAGACTAAGGTATCAAGGGTGTTTTGGTTTTTTCCATTGTTGATGAGTAATGGAGTCATTTAAAGGAAGGCTATGATTTAGGATTTTTTTTTAGATATGTATGAGTTGGAGTATCAAGGGTATGTCAACTTGTCTTTCAGTGGATGGTTATTAATGTATTGTCTATTCCAAGGTCTCTTTCGAGGGGAGAGTTAAAGACTTTGGGTAGGTAATTGCATATTTGAATGCATAGGTGGATTCACAAGTAGAACTTGATTGATGGGGTATGTTGGATGTAAGGCATTACAGATATCATATTTTTCTTTCTTTTTATCCATAATCTTCTTTTTCATTGTTATGTTTGACTCTGTTACATATTGGATAAGGCACTGGTCTATGAGAGATTTGGGGTATTTTAGAGATCCATTAATCTCAAAATATAAATTAAAAATATTTTCCCTTTCATGTTGATTGAAAGAGTTAGAGTAGTTCTAGTTTTCAAACATACTCTATGTGTTGGTTACTTTTTATGTTGCAACAAAATACAACAACCTCTTCTTCTTCTAACTATTTTTATAGAGAAGCCAACTCCAAATATCACTCCATCCAAGAAAAGGACCAACTAACAAGCACTCTTACAATAATTCTACTCTTTAGGTTCTGCTATACCAAGGGGGGATACCCTATAATACCTTGAGATATTTCTATATGGTATTCATCTAAGAAGTAATCTCACAACAACAGAACATAACCGGGAGATACTAGATAACTGGCTAATTATCTATTGAACATCAACCATGAAATGGAGCATGAGATAGGAACTCACAAAAAACTTATACGAATATAGACTTAATGGATTTTATGTTTCTTTATGTAGAAACATAGCCAATATGCAACTAGATATGCAATAATAAAGAGCTCATCAATTTTAGATCAGTTCTCTATCCATTGGGCTACTCTCTAACTCAAATGCAATTTACTAAAATCAATAGTCATCAAAGATTCTAGGAAATAAACACAAATATCCCAAACCCATAATACTCATAGAATCCTAGCATGTGTTAGATGAATCTGTGCATTAAAGAAAGCATCATTTAATATGATCCTTGATCAAAAATCTCAAATAAGTACATAAACACAGAGAAATTCTATACTAATGAATCAGAAAATTCATAACTCACAAGACAATATGACATAGGAGAGATTGGAATTCATATTTTTGTATTAAGTTTAGAGAATCATATTCCAGTATACAAGATGTACTCAGAGATAACCAATTCAATAATCTGCAAGAGATATTTCAACTTTATTTCTCTATATCACACCTATCTTGTACAAACTTATACTATATTTCCCTGACTGAAACCTTGCAAAATGTTTACAATACAAATTTTCCAGCCCTTTCCAATGATCTTGGTAATCCTTTTATAGAATAGGATTACAACAAGCTATGGATTAATTGGAATGAGGATAAAACAAATGACTCAAGGAAAATACAAAATAGAAATCAAAGTGATAACCACTTTTGTTACAATATATTCAAAATATTTTGTCTTCTGAACACCTAGGTATTTGTAACTGCTTTAAGGTTGTTTGGTAGCCGCCATCTGGAATCTATTTTCCTTGATCTTGTTGATGTAGGATCTTTTACCTTTGTCTGTCTTATTCATGAATCAGGAAGTACTGCCAATTTTTGTCTTCTACACACTACCACCGTCCCCTTGATCAACTGCATTATATTTGTCCTTCCATGACGTATACACCTCATCACTTGGCCAACTAAAGATGATGACTTCATCCTTCTTGCTATTGATTTCACTTGAACTGATGCTGGATTTCTCAATTTCATCTTTCCAAAATTCAAATAATGACTTGGCTTTATTAATGATTTCAATAGTCTGGACAAACATAAGTGTTCTTTCCAAAGTGATAACACTATTGGTCCTTATTGCCAAAGCCTCATTCATTTGTCTCATCCATAATGGTTCATTTTTATTTCACCATTCTTCTTGAACAAGTTAGGAAACATCTTATAACGATCCTTCAAATATTCTTTCCTCAAAGTTTCTACCTCTCTTAAAATGATGCTCCTCTTGATGTCCAAGTTCATTAGTATTTTGAAACATTTATAAGTTCTAGTCAATGTGATGTCAACATTATTTGCTTCTTTGGATGTAGAATAGAATAATTTCAATTCTGCGCTCTTTCCCTTCCATCTATCGATTATTGGATCCCACTTATCCTTATCTGCATTAAATTCATCCAATATGCAGACAATCTTATTTCCTTGTAAATAAATGGTAGCAGGCCTTAAATCCTAAGTACATTGCATGAAAGTGGCATGTATTTTATCAGCATACCTTTATTGTATCCATGCCTTTTCTTATTTGAAAATTACACAGTCTTCATCCCACTTTTTCCTTGACTGTTCCAACTTAGTCCTCTCAGGAATTAGCCTTTCTCTTTCTATTTCAAGGTCTACCTATGTAGTGGGAATTGATGGCATGGGAGAAGGGGGATAAGTTATAGTTGGACTTGATGATGAGGGTTGGTGGGGATCCTATGTAATCATTCTTTGAGGAAAAAATTGAGTTGTTTGTTTACCTTTAATGATAGCAATATTTTTATCCTTTTCAATAGATTTTATCAGCTCATTATTATAAGCCTTCATAATTATCTCACATTTTTCTCTTAGGATTTTGATCTCTTCTTCTTGTTTCTCAGCCACTTTCATGCTAAATTTTTATGATTCTAGAGTAAGGCCAACTGCTTCTACCCCTGAGGTGTCTGGTACTCTTCTTACCATGAGGCTACCTGCATGTTCAGCATGATCATCTCCACTAGATTCCTTATGGATCTTATTTTTTATTTGCGACCTAACAAGGGTTGTATGATCTTCACTAAATTTTACTCCCTTGGATGCTTGTTTTTACTCTACCTCAGTAGCATGGATATTTTTGGTCTCCTTTCTCACAGCATCAAAAACAATAGCATCTGCAATGTCCCATTATGGAAGTATTAACACCCCTTCCTTTTTTACCAATTCTCTTCCTTCCTTGGGAGTTATCTTCTCAAAATTGGATATCATTTCTTGTTTTGTTTCATTTTTAATTTCCTCTTTACTCCTTGCAGGTTGTTCCTCATGCTTTTGTTGGCACTTCTCTTTGAATTCATTTATGTGGATTCTCCATAAGAATTGTAAAAATGCCCTAGCTTTGACAAAACTATCATCAGAAAGAAACTTGTCACTAGCTTGTTGTGTCAAGGGGTCTAATTCCTTCCCAGCATATTATGCAATTGTTAGATCTAGTGAAGCATGTTTTGGAGCTTCAAGCATTCCTTCTTGTAGCTCTTGGGCTATGACATATATTTGTCAAGCATTTCCCATTTGTAATAACTGCTCAGCTACAGCCTGCTCATCTATGTGTATTAGAGATTGGGAAGGAGAGTATATGTTTTCATGTTGCTATTGTTGTTTTTCTCCTTCTACCCTTTGCCTTTTTGGGGATGGAAATGATTGAGTGCTTGATTCTAGTGGCCTCTTCCATTTGGGATCAAGGGCCTTTTCAGCTTTTGGTAGGACTCTACTATACCCTCTCCTTTGGTATATCACATATTTTCCTGGTGGGACATTCCTAATAGGAACTATCCTACTCAACATTTCTTTGGCCCTCTCTGGCTCTATTTGTAAAATGATACCCCTTCTCTGGTTCAATGCTTGCATGATGTCTTCAAACATCTCCATTAAAGAATCCATCTTCTTAGTCCATGGATGAAAATCATTCAAGGGGTCATACAACTTATCAAAATGTTCGACAAAATCTAGGCTTTTCTTGTATACCAGCCATTTTTCCTTTTTGATCTCTTGTTCTATCAAATCAAATTCATTTCTAATCACATCTTCAGGAAATTTGAACTGATGGTTCATTACTAAGCATTTTGTCTTCTCCCTAAACATATTCTTGATAAATTCCTCTGGATCAACACATCTTGATATTGCAGTATTTAAATTGTAACGAGCCAAATATGTTTGCAAGTGCTTCCATCCTCCCTTTGTGATAATGAATTAATGGGCAGTTGTGATTGTGGGTAAAATAGTTCCTTTCCCTCTTCCTATTAGTGCTTCTTCTTGTAGGTGTCCAATCTGCCTTATAATTTATGCTAATCCCAACTTAACATGCACTCTGTAAGGTAATATATTTGGCACTCCTCTGAAACCATACACTCTGAACACTGTTTATACTAGGTAAAGAATAAAGTCACCCTAATTATGTACTATATTAAGTTCCTGACTATATTCTTTTGGCCTCAAAAGTTGCAATAATGACACAACAATTCTAGGATCATCAGATAGCAATAATGCCCTAAGTCTGGTAGCAAAACATCTATCAAATGTGATATAAATAGCTTCTTTATTATCCCAAGACATATAAGCATTCCACAATTGTATAGGTATATCTTCATCATCCTTGACTTTCATAAGGTTCCTCTCTTTCTCAAAGTAATCTGCCCCTTTAAACAAAAACATGTGCATCAACAAGGAGTACCATGCAAAAGGTTTGGTAACTTTTTTGTTCTTGATTCCTATTAAACCCTCATGAATTAGGTCTACAATGTATGGAGCAAAATCAAAATTTATTTCCAAATGGGGATGCAATATTTGGACCATCATGAACATATAATGGATGGGCATCTCCTTTAATTCATCATCTCTACAGATTTGACAAATAACCCTATATACTCCTCTGGCTTTTAGAGTAAAATAGTCAAGTTTAAAGGGTTCTTTGGTGTTTGGCCCTACCATAATCAAATCCCCAACTTTTGTTAAAAAAATCCTTCAAGGGTTCACTTCTAAAATAATTCCTTTGGGCTTGATATATCTCTTTAAACTGAATGAAGTCAATCTTATCCATAGGGGTATCTTCATCATTCAACCTAAAAATTTCTCTGATCTCTCCTGCAATCACATTGATCATAATGTGTCCATCCTTGTCCCTGACCACTCTGGCTATGTTGTCATACTTATCAGCTATTTGCATAAGCATATCTACATCCATAAAAACTCCAGGCACAACTAATTTGCCTACATCAAACTATCATACATTGTTGTTTGGGCCAAAAGCATTTCTCTGGCCGAAAACTACTTTGAACATAGCCATACCACTCATATCTATACTAGCATCTCTAACCCATTGACCCAAATCATATAGACCCTAACCAATTTTCAAACAAGGGTTTTTGGGAACTAATTCCTTGATTTTAGTCGAATCATTAGTTGAGCTAATCAATTGCTGCAACAGGTCATCACATACATTTCTCTCCTTGTATTCTATTTTACCCTTAAACTCTCTTCTGGGAGGCATCTTGAATTTAGAATTTTAAAAGTCTAATAATTCAATAATTTTGAGAACAAAACCCTTTTACTACGAACCCTAATATTTCCTCAAATTTCTCAGAACTCAGAAACACTAGTATGAGAAGATTACCCATTGTGTAGATAGCTTGGAAGTTTAAATGCGATCATTGAAACTTTGTTTTTCTCCACAAATTTGATAATTATGTCAAATAAATCCTGAATGATTGATCAAATAACAATCCCATCACTTGTGAACATTAAATTTTCACTACAAAAAACACACGTTCACCATTACTTTGTCTAAGTTCAAAATCTCGCGGCTAATGGTTCACAACTATTACTTTAGCCTTTTGAAACATAACCATCAATCTTGACAACTTTCCTTCACATCGGACACTGCACATCAAGTATTTTATAACATTCATCTCTTTGGACACATGCCACAACAACGTGTTCCCTCAAAGGTTATGTTTCAAACACTTTTGATCTAAGGATTTACTCCTGCCATTAGATCTTTCTAAACTTGCATGCATTTTACCTTACTTTATGCTTCTAGAGGGTCCCATCATTAAGGACATGCATCACCATAATGCGTTCCCTTGATGGTTATATATCTATCACTTTATGCTCAAGTCTTAGCACCAGTCGTGTGATCTTCATGATCTTTACTGCCTTTATTCAACTTTATAACCCGTGGCTTTGATCCTGTAGAGACACATGGTGGCACTGCGCAATGCCTCAATGGTTAAATCCACATTAATTTTGATCAGAGGCTTTATGCCAACTATTGGATCTTCATTAACTTGTCTTATCTTTAATCAACACGCTATCTACCAAATGTGGTCTCAACTTTCTCAGTGGGACACACATCACCACGACAGGTTCCCTTAATGCTTAACATCCTTTCATCTAGTATTTGAGGTTTAGCGCCAGCCGTTCGATCTTTATGAGGATGTCACTGATTTATTTCATTCTTTATTACAATGTTGGGCCGCTATTTTCTAGGTGTCGCAATGGTGCTTTCCCTTAATGGTTATTTCACCATCATCTTTATTTTAAGGCTTTGCGACCACCATTGGATCAGATCTGACTTGTCCTTTATTTAACTTTATCTTTACAACCATGCTTGGACCCACTTGGACACGCGTCATCATGGTGCATTCCCTTGAAGTTTAACTTCACATCATCTCTCATATTAAGGCAAAGCACGGGCTGTTAGATCAAAAAGCATCTACGATGATCTTCTGACTTTCATTTCAATGGTAGCTAGTCCCACCAAATACATGTGGCATCATGGCGGAATGCCTTGAATCATATATCTCGATCATCATCATCTTGTGGGAATTTGCAAACCGTTAGATCAAAACAAACTTTCCCAACACATGATTTAATATGAATAAAAGACTTGCGGACTCTCAAACTTAGGAAATATTAAAGCACTTAGAGATTTATGAACTATTGAAGACGGCTCCACTTAATAAACACATGCTATACACATAACTTAAGTGATGAAAAAGGTAATGTAAAAATAGAAACCGCTCCAACACTTAGGGTTTTAAAACAAGATTTACACTTGAAGACTTTAAACAAGGGTTTCAAAATTTACACATGACCTTAAATTGAAGCTTGCAGACCAAGGACTCACTTGCTTCGAAAATTTTTTAAATAGACCTAACACTATGCAAGAGGGATACTACATAAGATTTGATAAAACATTGAGGTACATGTTACCCATAGGTTTGAAAACTATTCCACGGTTATATATCTGCAAGCTATTATTTGTCATAAGGAGTCATGTGTGTGCAGATTTGGTAGTGCCCACCTGAGTGATGTGGAGCTCAAAGTGAAGGAGGTCTTTTAACATTGTTGAGTTTTTTCTTTCTCTTGTCTCCTTTCTACTGAGGGTGTTGAGTTTGTGCCTTAGGTTTGCAATCACACAGCCTAGTCTCAGAATCTCATCTAGGAAAGGAGAGTGGAAGAAAAAGAACCGACAGGTTGAAAGAGAAAATGTCTAAAATGAATACAAAATGGATAAGTCTGAAGGAAATTTTGAAACCCTTTAAAGAAAAAAAATGTTATAATTATGCCAAAAAATGATATATAAAGAAATGCAATAAAAAAATAATAATATTCATTCCTCTAATAAAAAGTGCTTTGTTTATTTCAGCTATCACTAATAGTAATAATTCTTATCTTATTGATTCAAGGTCCTTACAATGAGTGAATTTCTCTATAAATATCAAATGGGTATAATGTTTTACTTCTTGATAATAGAAGAAATAATTTTATTTGTAAGAGAAATGTAAAGTTATGTTCCATTGATGAGACATACAATTTGCTATACCAATTTGTGGAGATGAATTTATATTCAATATCAATCAAGACGTGTTTTTTTTTTTACTTTTTATTGTATAGGTATAATGGGTTATATTTATTATCAAGAAGAAGTTAGATACTAATATTTAGTCATGAGGTATTGTAATTTTTATTTTTCTATTCTAGTATACAATGAATTTAATTTATAGAGAATAATCATTTGTACAAATTATTTTAATTTGTTTAATATTTTTCATTAATACAACTATAGATTGTTTCTTATATTTTAGAATAACATATCATTGTGTATTCTTATGTATTTGATTATATATGTAAGTTATGAATTGTGATCTCATATTATCAAGAGAGGATATCAATTAAAACATATTAAAAAGGTACTTTTGTTGTAGATGTGAATGTCTTATAATAAATTTATTAAAAATTTAAACCCTTTGTCATAGACATATATTTCTTTGGCACATTCATATATTTCTTTTGCATATAGTATCAATGTGATGATAGATTTTATCTATTCAACAATTTTTTCTGAATTGATTTTTCATGCAAATTTATCTTTCAAATATTAAAGAAAAGTCAGTAAATTTTGTATTTAAATGATAAACTTTCAATAATATTTTACAATGAAAATATTGAAATACAACTAGGGGAGAGGGACCAAAAGTCGTGAGGGCTAACTTCATCAATGTGTAGTTGTTGCATGGAATATCATAAGACCATTTTTTAGAAATATAAAGTGGACACTTAACTACCTACAACTAAAGTTTGAAGGTGTGACTTGTCACGCAACGCGTTCAAATAGAACGCCTAGTGAAACATGTCAAAAAAATGACTTTTAAAGATCCGATCAAAACTTAATATAAAAATCCTTAGTAGTTGAATTTAAAAATATCATTTGTTGTTAGTAGAATATTGTATTTCAATATAAAATATAACATATATGTAACTTAAATGGACCAAATACCTATTAGTAATCATAAATATTTGTTATATCTAACCTTTTTTATCTAACACCAAATGACCAATATTTCAACACAAAAAAACATTTTGTTAGAAAAATACCATATCATTATATAAAATACAACTTATATCCAACACAAAGGGGCTAATAGGGTCTGTGCAGGATCATGGTATGCCAAAAACTGGCGATGTGAAAAAAATTAGTTTTTCACTCGTCCAAAAGCGCACCCAAAAGTTTGTTGACTTTTGAGTAGGCCTAGGTGTCAGTACACCTGGCCAAGCCAAAAGCCAAAGCTAAAGCTTTATCGGATATCTGATATTCATTGTGAAAATGTTGAATGTAGCGAAGCCAAGCCAAGAAAATCGTATTAATTATTACAAAGATATAATATAATTTATATTTCTACATATCCTAATTATTATAAAACTTGTTTAGTATTAATATATAAAATAAATATACTAATTAATAAATTTAATAATTATATATTACAATCTACAATTGAGAAGATTACCTTTAAAATATAAAAAAATAAATGATTTTTTTTAGAACAAAAATATTATATATTATTATTAATCTAGAATCAATAATAAATTGATTTAATTACATTTTTATATCTTTACTTTTACTGGATTTTTAAAACCCTAAATTTAATTATGTTTTTTCATTGCTAATTATTTAGATAATAAAAGGATATATTTTTAGTCTTCCTTTCATTGTACAACACGTCTCAATAAAATTAATTAAATTAAACATTCTCTGAAAAATTGTCCATGACTCAATATTGCCTGTAATTAGGATGAAACATTATGTTTTTTTTAGGAGTTGACAAGAAAACAATAGCACCGCCGAGCAGGGCACTTGGAACCCTTTTGTTTCTGCCAAAGCTTTCAGAATTAGGTTCTTCATTCTTTCATTTTTTTTCCAATATGAATTTGCCATCACAGAGTGGTGTGTTTTGAGGATTGCAGGCAAAACAATTGTTGGTAACCATGACTGCCAATTCGAATCCATGGGCAGAAGAATTTGTTCCTCCGCCACAATACCCTCTGATTTGGTTTTCAATTTCAAATTTCACTAATTATAGGTCTTATAATTTCAAATTGCTTTCTAAAATTTTAGTTTTTTTAAAATCTTTGCATAAATGAATCCATTTTTGATGGAAGAGACACAACCCTTTTCTCAAGACCTGCAATTGTTAATTATATATCTCCACTAATTTCTTTGTTGGGAAGCATCTATCCATCCATCCTACTATAACAAGGTGTGAATACATGAGAATGGTTTTGTATAGTGTATGGGGTGGGCATATGGCATGGTGGACGAATGGGGGGAATGAGGTGCAAATTCTTGCATTTTTAGCCATTATTGTAGTGCCTGATGCTACTTTCTTGTGCGTGGAGGCATGTCCCTGCGACAATTAAAGACTGTGATGTAGTAAGTTTAGACTTGTGTAGTAACGATAGATGGGTGTGGAACAAGCACAGATCTAGCAGATCACATGTCCTTAAACCCTACATTAAACACGATTCTTAATGCAAAAGGTTTACCCTTCCTTAAATTTATCCTTTGTATTAGGAAGATAATGTTCATTGCTCACCTGTCACAGACTTCATTTATAATACGATTATATTTCGTACGACATGAGCGGATTTTTTCTGCATGAACAAATTTAGAAACATAATGAAAGAATGTATTCTCCCTCGCCATCTTTTTGGTTCACGCTGCATTTAATAAAAATCGCCGCCGTAAATAATGTGGAGCATGCGACATTCCTCTCTCAACAACAAGAGATGAAGCAGTGTTTATTACTTTATTACTTCAAGAGAGTTTTAACATCGAGCTCTTAGAACATATAATGGTCATCCTTGCAGTCATAATGATACAAGAGGAATGATTTCTAACTATTTCTCCTAAGTCTTTTATTGCCGTGGGAAAAAGGGCTTGAAAAAATACTACAATATCTAAGTGTGAGATTTTAGCATAAATTATGTGGTTCAGAACATATAAAAAAATATGTAAGAATACTAGCAATTGAATTTTGGTGTATACTGGTTATGTTGAAGGTAAGTATAAAATGTGTTATATACCAGTGGATCATATTAGATATCCGATATTATCGGTAATCCAATATTATCGGATATCCGATATTATCGGATGTCCGATATCTCCCGCCCAAATTTTGATTCAAGCTTTTCATTTTCATCCTATTTTGAACGTTTATTTTACTTTATTTATTACTATTTTATTTAAACAATATTAATAGTATATTAGTATTATATTAATATAGATATTATATTTATATTAATATTAATATTATATTAATATTATTATTATATTAATATTAATATCAAATTAATATTATATATTTATCTCTCTCTCTCTCTCTAGAGTTCCTACATATAAGGAAAGAGAAGGAGTACGAGAGAGAGACCCCTTAGAACACAATTGAGCATTCAAATGGGTTACAAGAGGTCATGGGGTCTTCCTAGGGGTCCTAGTACGCCTTCCTAGGGGTCCTAGTATGCCTTATCACATATTAGGACCCCTAGAAAGACCCCATGACCCATTTTGACCCATTTAAATTCTCAAATGTGTCCTAAGGGATCCTAAGACCCCTTACGACACACTTGAGCATTCAAATGGGTTGAAATGGGTCATGGGGTCATCCTAGGGGTCCTAGTATGCCTTATCATGTGCTAGGACCCCTAGGAAGACCCTATGACCCCTTTCAACCCATTTGAATACTCAAGTGTGTCCCACGGGGTCATACAACCCCTTAGGACACACTTGAGCATTCAAATAGGCCAAAAGGGGTCATGGGGTCCTCAGGGGGTCCTAGTACGTGATAAGGCATACTACAACCCCTAGGAAGACCCCATGGCTCCTTTCGACCCATTTGAATGCTCAAGTGTGTTCAAAAGGG
>MU226693.1:633898-648729 GCA_018584345.1 Thuja plicata
TACACACATATACACATATATACACATATGTGTGTATATATATACATACACATATGTGTATATTTACACATGTGTGTATATACACACATATACACACACACATGTGTGTATATATATACACACAAACACACACACATACACCCATATATGTATATATACATGTGTTTATATATGCATATATATATATATATATATACACACACGTGTATATATACACACATGTGTGTATATACACACATATACACATATTTGTGTATATATACACATATACGCACATACACACACACACACACACACACACACATTTACACAACTATCATGTCACGGATCCGATGAGATGTTAAATTTTCTTTTGTAAAAATTGAAATTGGAATTCGAAATTCCAATTCCACCTATTTAGGTGGAAGATTGATATGCCCATTTGGGGGCAAAATTGGAATTTCGTAATTCTAATTCCATTTTTATTCATGGACCCAAACATAGAATTTGACATTATCCAGAATTAGATAATGCCAATTCCAGTCTAATTCCAGCTCCCAAACAGAGCCTAATAAATGATCATCTTATTTTATTAAGTGAGCATATTATCTTTTAAGTGACACACATATAACAGATAGCTATGATATTTTATTTGAGATAAAAAAGTTATCTATTTCACTTGTTAATAAATTTATTTATGTATTTTTCCTATAACATTTGTAGGTTGTCATGCGTTCAAGTATTGGTCCATTTTTATCAACATTTAGAATTTTTTTATTTACTTTTGAATTATTTAATTATAATATATAGTAAAAATATGTGGTAAGACTAGATAATATATTCACAAGTAGATGATCGACTATTAGACCCACTACTAGTCCCTCTCCCCTATAACATCTAACATCAATATGCATTTTACAATAAACATGCTTAACTATAACATCAAATTTATAGTTTGCTTTTTAAAGTAAGGTTAAAGTACTCGTGAGACATGTGACTATAAGTTATTTGACAACAGGCGAATTGTGTGGAAGCCAAATGTTGGTGGGACAGGTTCAAATCAAGCACTGAACGATCAAAGTTGAGGAGCCGACTTCTACTTTTAAATGGACATTATGTCCTATCTAACTTTTGATGGCATTGAAGAGAAGGGGGACACGCAGAAAGGTGATTTTTGAAAAAGTCTTTAGAAGCTTTGATTAGGATGTTGGCGTTGTGACTTTCCTCTGAGCCTGCGACAGAGATTAACTACAATTTAATTCGGTATGCTCCTTTGCAACAAGAATTGTACACTTCATCATAAATTGTTCCACCAACTTAGATCACCATTTCACAATTTATAACAGACATCCTCCCACCGCTTTCGTTCGTGTGATCCTGTCATTCATTTTCAACACAAGTGGATGACTTCTAGTTTATAATACTTATTCAACAAGTCTCACTGTATGGTTCAGCTGTATAGCATCTCCAGTAAAACTTGGAACTCTAATATAATCTTATCAGAGGAAGAACAATGCCTACAACTGGAGTAGAGGGAAGGTTGTTAACTATTTTTTTTCTTCATTGAATTCGTTTTATTTCTATTACAGAATCCAAGAATTCAATCAGTGGTAGTTATTTTGTTTTTCGATTCCAGGATTATTTTGTTTTATTTGTATTACAGCATTTTATATCATTTTTAGGTTAGTTTTGTTATTACGATGGGAGCACATGAGAACCAAAGCTTGAGGGTTATAGTTCAGGGGGTTGAGTTTATTTGGTTAAAACATTGCAATTTTATTGTGCAGACTAAGTTTATTTTGTTATAAGAATATTTATGGTAGAATTCTTAGTTGTGATTCGTGATTTTTCATAATTGACTTCTAATATGAAGGTTGTTTCTAAATGAAAATGGGTTTCTAAGCAATGACTTGGTCTTTCATAAGTAATTTCTAGTGTGTTGGGCCATAAGGAAGTCCTCCTAAAGAGGTTGTACTGGATTCATGTTGATGTTCCAATAAGCAAGATATTTGTAATCAGAATATCCATTCTATCAAAGTTGACTGGGGCATGATTCCACTTCATGATTTATATCATACATTTAGAATTTGAATCTTAATAAATAATATAATCAAAACAAATACCACCAACCTTATCATTTATATTTGACAAATCAAAAAGTCTCTTTTATTGATATATAGATTTCAAATATGAAAAATTGTTACCACTCAATTCAACATTTAGTTTTCATTACTTTTCATTATGGAAAGTATTAGGCAAGTACCCTTAATGAAATTATTTCTTAAAATACAAGCTCTTTTGAATTAACGTTTGCAGATAATAACTGGGTCTGGTTTTAAAATGCAGATTGGAAGGGAAGGTTGCAATAATTACAGGCGGAGCACATGGAATTGGAGAAGCCACTGTTCGCCTCTTCACCAAACATGGAGGCAAAGTCATAATTGCAGACATTGCAGACGATGCTGGTCACAAGCTTGCAGAATCTCTTTCACTGTGGGCAACCTATATTCACTGTGATGTGAGCAAAGAAGAAGACGTTAGGTCAGCAGTAGATTTGGCCATGGAAAAGCACGGACACCTTGACATTATGTTTAACAATGCAGGAAGGGCAGATGGCAACAAAAATGGCGTTGCAGAGTACGAGATGGAGCAATTTGAACGCACCATGAATGTAAACATAAAAGGAGTAATGCACGGCATTAAGCACGCAGCCCGTGTAATGATACCCAACAGAAAAGGCTGCATAATTTCAACAGCCAGTGTTTCAGGGATAATGGGAGGCGTTACACCTTATGCATACACGGCCTCAAAACATGCAGTTATAGGGCTGACCAAAAATGGTGCAGCTGAGCTTGGGAAATATGGTATCAGAGTGAATTGTGTTTCTCCTTCTCTTGTTGCAACCAACATTTTAATGGACTTTCTGGGAACGAAAGATAAGAGTGTACTTGAGGCTTGGGGAAGCAGCGTGGGAAACTTGAATGGAGTGATACTTAAGCCAGAGGATATTGCAGAGGCCGTTCTGTACTTGGCTAGTGATGAATCTAAATATGTTAGCGGCCATAATCTTGTGGTGGATGGAGGCTCCACAGTTGTAAACCACGACTGGGGACTGTACAAGAATTAAATATTTGTATGTTTTGTTTAGTTCATAAGTCATTCTATATATATAGTCTATCATGTCAGTACCTTAATATGAAAATAAGGGAGGACCTTTTATAGTTCAGGAACTAGTTATTTGTTTTTCATATTAATATGATATTACTTGTTTTTTTTTTAATAGAAGACATCTAATTGTTCTACAAAGTATACTTATATACTCCATTTATATAGCACAAGTTCTCCACTATATATCAGTAATATAGAGTCTTATTTATGTATAGAGTATTATCCCTTATACATATAAGGGTTTTATTTTAATTTTTTATTATATAGATATTACATAAAATTATAACTATTAATAAATAGTAATTTCAGTAGATAATCTCATGATTCAATGCATCAATTGTTGGATTTTAAGAGTGAGACTTTCCTTTCATTTGTTAAATTATCAAAAGGTAAGATCCCATGGTGGCATGAAGTTTTCTAATTTTAGAAATTGATAATGTGGATCTTATTTGTTTTAACATATTTATAAACAAATTAATATTTTTTTAGTTTGTGAATTCTTTTCAAAGGCCATAATATGATATTTTATTTTAAATGTTGTATTATACAAATACTTATTTAAATACAACTATTAATAAATAGTAATTGAGTTTCATATGAGAAGGGTTTAATGGTGGTAGGGATTCTTTTCTTATAGGAATTGATTCATGAATAATCATAAAAATTACAAATTTAAAATTTAAACAAAAAATCACCAACAAGTACATACTTTATTTTTTCATCTAATATTATTTAAAATATAGATAATTTTTTATGACTTAATTTAAAAATATTCAATAAAAAAATTAAATTATACTTTAAATTTTTACATTTATCTCATGGTATTACACTATTATATATTGTTGAAATAATATGACAATTAATTGAGGATACAAAAAATCTTCAATGAATAATAAATATCATTAATATTGAATGATACAAGATATTAATATATTAGATTATTATCATAATTTATTACATATATTAATATATTAAATTTTTTTAGACTAAAGAATCCCATGGGCTCTTATAATATATTAAATTATTATTAAAATTATTTCAATTATTTTAAAGATTAGAATAAGTTCTAAATGAGCCTTCACTATATGAGAAAATATTAAAGTGATTTGGACATTTACTCATTAATGGTATGGAATGACATTAAAGTAAGCTAATAATAATAATATGGCATTGCTTTAATATTGCCTACTTAAATTATGAGAGAGTTCAATAAAGTGCTTTTTGTTTAAATTTTCATTTTGACTCAAATGTATATTTACTTAATATATTAAATTATTATTCAAATTATTCATTTATTTCATTAATTTATTAAAAATCTTGGACAATTCTTAAATGTATGTGATGTGAGAAGACAATAATGTGATGTGACAATTTTTCTCAATGTATTGAAATGATGTTAAAGTGAGCTAACAAAAAATATGACATTAATTTAGTACTACATAAATGATATTACATGAGGATATTGTAGAAGTTAAAAACAACAGTAAAAAGAATAACAAATACACATTACATAGTACACAGTACACAATAATTTATCGTGGTTCACAACAATAGTGGCTACGTCCACACTGAGAGCATAAGAATTATATTAACTCAATGAATATGTACAATGAAAGGAGGAGTTTTATTTAATATCTCATAACTGATAGTTGAAGAGACAAAGGCAGCAACTGGACAAATGTTCGTTGAACTTCCAATACTCAACAAACTCCCACTAGAAGTCAACGGGTATTTTAGCTGATCAGGCATTCCCCTGCTCTACATGATGACCTACTTCAGCTTAACAAGTCCAAGAGAAGTTCATGCACATTCAAACTTCTCTTTGGTTACAACTCTTGTGAATATATCTGCCGGATTGATTTTGGTATCAATCTTTTCAATCTTCAACCTGCCCTCTTCAACCATATGCCGAACAAAGTGAGCGTGAATGTCAATATGTTGTGAACATCACTGAGATGTATGATTATGAGCCATAAAGATGGCGTTGTGACTGTCACTAAATAGTACATAATCATTTTGTTGATACTTCATTTCACCAAATAGTCGCTACAACCAAATCATCTCTCGAGCACCTTTGAAAATAGCCAAATACTTAGCTTCAGCCGAGGAGAGAGAAATAGAATGTTGCAGCCTTGATGCCCAACTAATAGAAGCTCCAATGAACATGAATGTGTAACCGGTAGTAGATCTACGCTTATCTAAATCTCTAGCAAGATCTGAATCCGTGAATCTTTACAGTTGTTTATCGTTGCCACCAAAACATAAAACATAATCTGAAGTGCCTTTTAAATATCTTAGTGTCCATTTAACCTCTTCCCAATGAAGCTTCCTGGGATTTCTCATGAACCTACTTACTACTCCCACCGCATGGGCAATGTCAAGACAAGTGGAAACCATAGCATACATTATGCTACCAACTGCTGATTTATAAGGAATGTTGTCCATGAATTCCTTTTCCTCTTGTTTTTTTGGACACAATTTGGAGGACAACTAAAAAATGAGAAGCAAGAGGAGTAGAAACTATCTTCGCATCATTCATGCCAAATCTATCAACAACTTTTTTAATGTACTCCTTTTGAGACAAAGTAATTTATTTCTTCTTTATGTCCCGTGTGATTGTCATATCAAGGATCTTCTTGTCTGCCCCTAAGTCTGTTATGGAAAATTTACTTGCCAACTTGGTTTTCAGCTCACCAACAATTTGAGAACTTGTGCCAGCTACCAACATGTCATCAACATATAAAAGAAGAATAACGAATTCACCATTTGGAAGTTTCTTCTAATAAATGCATGGATCAAATTCACATCTTATGAAGTTTTACTCAACCATGAAGTGATCAAATTTTAGATACCATTGTCACAGGGCTTGCTTGAGCCCATACAAACTCCTTCTTAACCTGCAATAAATATGTGCTTTCCCTTTGTCAATAAAACCTTGAGGCTGCTCCATATACAGCTCCTCATCCACATCACCATGTAGAAATGCAGTCTTGACATCAAGCTACTCCAATTCAAGATCCCACATAGCTGCGAGCCCCAAAATAGTCTAGATGATTGTCATTTTAACAACTGGTGGGAAAATCTCTGTGAAATCAATCCCTTTTTGTTGAGCGTATCCTTTCACCACTAATCAAGCTTTATAACTTTTTGTACCTTCACCTTCATATTTCAATTTATAAACCCACTTGTTCTTAAGTGGTTTTCAATTTTGTGGTAAAGGGACCAAATCCCAAGTCTGATTACCTTCCAACAAAATCATTTCTTCGTTCATTGTAGGCATCCATCTATCTTTATCACTGCTACGAAAAGTGGCTTTATAAGTGGCTGGTTCAACTTGCTCCGAAATTAACAATTTAGGTTTTTCCTCTTCAACAAATAGGAGTTCATAATCAGAAAATTTAGAGGGAATTTTCCTCTGTCTAGTAGATCTCCTCAATTCTTGATTCTGATTGGAATCAATTTATAATTTCTCAAATGCATTACTCTGTCCAAGATTCATCGAAGCATCATGCTGAAAGTTGGAATTAGTCAGAGGAATGACTCTGGCATAATCCCCCAAATCTGTGTTTGAAGAAAATTGATCATCAGACATTCTATTTTGTTCAGCACTGGAGGAGATTTGCCTCATTCCATGCAAGTTTGCAATGGAGGAGATGCTACGCATCCCACTAGAATCTGCAAAGGAAGAAAAATGAGACCCATGGTGGTCTTCAGATAGTCCAGGCTATAGTTCATGCGAGCCATGCTACTACTTACACATGCCCTACTACTGTTCATGTGTGCCCTGTTATTGTTGATGTGGACCCTACTGATGTGTGCCCTATTGTTGTTGATGTGGGCCCTACTGCGATGTGCTCTATTGTTGTTCACACAGGTTGTTCTCAGTTTGGAATGGAGAGACATGAGGAGCGGTATGGTTTGCAGCTTGTGTGGGGAATTGACATGGGCTGCCTACAGGTATTAAGGAATCTGTGGCAAACTTGTATTGCCAATCAGAGGCAAAATCAAACCTTGCGTTGCCATGTGCTCTTGCATATGCAAATTCTTCATTTACTATATGATGTGCGTGTAACCAAGGAATTTCAATACCATTGTTAATTGGAGATAAAGTGATATCATTGCCTGTAGATTGTGTAGGAGAAGAAGAAAAATTAGAATTAGAGGATTCTATAATGGATGCAGTTGGAGCTAAAATAGAGGTGGGTGTCATATGCTAGGGATGTGCTATGTTATAGCCTTGGGAGGGGATGTAGGGAAAATTAATGTCATTGCAAACAATATCAAACAAGGGAATATGTTCATTTCCATGTGTTTCTCCTGACAGAGTTGGAAGCACAATTTCATTAAACACCACATCTCGACTCCTTACAATTTTCTTCTCAATTGGATCCCACATATGAAAACCAAACTGATCTTCTCCATAGCCTACAAATATACATCGTTGCAATTTTGAATCAAGTTTAGTCCTCTTCTCCTTAGGAACATGAACGAATGCTTGACAACCAAACACCCGAATGTGAGAATAAGAAATTCTCTTTCCCAACCATTCTTCTTCTGGAATGCTGAAATCCAATCGAGATGAGGGGATGCAATTTATTATGTAAACAGTGGTATTACATGCTTCCACCCAGAATTATTTTCCCAAACCAGGATTAGAAAGCATACATCTAGCTTTCTCAAGAATTGTTCAATTCAGCCTTTCCGTTGCCCCATTTTCTTGTGGAGTATATGGGACAACCTTGATTCTACAAATACCATAATCTACACAAAAATTATCAAACTCCAAAGAACAGAATTCACCCCCATTATCCATCTTTAAACATTTTATTTTATGACCACTTTGATTTTCAACAAGTGCTTTGAAGATTTTAAATTTTGAAAATAATTCAAATTTACGAGACATCATGTAAATCCACACTTTTCAAGTATAGTCATCAAGAAAAGTAACAAAATATTTTTCACCTCCATAAGAAGTTACCTCCGTAGGTCCAAAGACATCTAAGTGTACTATCTCCACCGGTGTTGTCTTCTTGTCATGTCCATTCTTCAAGAAGCTAACCCATTTTTGTTTTCAGCAAAGACAATGTTCACAAAATTCTAAATCTATAGATTTGAGGCTCGGTAATTCATCACGGTTGAGCATCACTTCAAGGCCTTTCTTTCTCATATGGCCTAACCTTGGATGCCAAAGAGCTACATCGCTGCTTATGACTATCATAGCAGCTCCCACCTCACTAGGACGCTCTACAAGATACAAACTACCAACTCTATTTCCTTTGGCAATCACCGTGGAACCTTTGGTTACCTTCCATGATTCCGAAAAGAAAAATGTATGGCAGCCTTGTGTATACAATTGACTGATAGAAATCATATTTCTTTTTAACTTTGGAATATGATGAACATCTTTGAGAAACCATTGGCCTCTTCCTTCCAATGGAAAAGCAATATCACCTTCTCCAATAATTTCACAACAATTATTATCACCCAAATAAACTTTTCCAAATTTACCTTCTTGAAAATTTGTGAGAAAATCTGTACAAGAAGTGGCATGAAAGGAGGCATCAAAATCCATGATCCAAGAATTTTCTTTTGTGTCACTTGCATAAAGTACTAAAATAACATCATCCTTGTCATGTGCAATGTCTTCTTCACTGTCAAAAACCCTTTCTTGCACCTTCTTGTATTTGCGACAATCTTTCTTAACATGACCAGCTTTACCACAAAACCAACAATCATTTTGTCTGCCTCTTGACTGTGATCTTCTTGCAGATTGAGACCTCCAATTGTTGTTATTTCTTCCTCTATAATGGATTCTTCCCCTATTTTTGGTACTCACCATTGTTAGAGCTTCGCCAATTGAAGACTCCAAATTCTTCCTTCTCATGTCTTCGCTGAGGAAGGGTTGTTGAAACTTCATCCAACGTTAACTTTTTTGTGCTTGATGTTGTAGTGCTAACAGAGGTCACAACTCCATCCCAGCTATTTGGGAGAGAGCACAACAAAAAGACAACCTTGTTCTCATCCTCTTGTTTCATGCCAACTGAATCCGCTTGGCTGATCAAGGTGTTGAAATCATTGAGATGATTCTTCATGGCCTCATCTTCCCTCATCTTCAATTTGTATAACTTCTTCATAATGAAGACTTTATTTTCTACAAATGTCATTGCATATGTGGTTGTGAGCTTATCCCGTACAGCCTTTGTCATTGCTTCATTCACAACATTGTACAACACGTTATCATTTAAAGAGAGAAAAATTATTGCTTTGGCTTTTTCATCCAGCAATTCCCAATCTTTGTTACTCATTGTGCTTTGCTTCTTTGTCTTTCCTTCAATTGTGAGTGAGAGTCTTTGCTTGATCAGAAAAGATTTCATCTGGATCTTCCATATTCCAAAGTTCTTTCCAGAAAATTTTTGCACTCTTAAATCTTCCATGATTTTGAAATTTCAACCACCGGCAGCAATTCAACCTCGCTCTGATACCAATTGTAGAAGTTAAAAACAATAGTAAAAAGAAGAAAAAATACATAGTACATAGTACACAGTAATTTATTGTTGTTCACCACAATAGTGGCTACATCCACACTGAGAGAAGAATAATTATATTAACTCAATGAATATGTACAATGAAAGAATGAGATTTATTTAATAGCTCATAACCGAACAACTAAAGAGACAAAGGCAGCAACAGGACAAATGTTTGTTGGCCTTCCAATACTCAACAAATATAATGAAATCTTTTTGTTTAATTTCTAAACTAGACTTAAATGTATCTTTTTTGATATCCATTTAAGTAAAAAGACAGAAATTTTTAAAAAAATTCTTTATAAATCTACAATTTAAATATTGTACAACTAAACTTCAATATTGATCATTTTATCATAACATATTTATATGAAAAATCTAAAAAGAAACCTCAAAAAATCTTCTCACCAAATGTGAACAACTAAGTAACAATATTTATTTATGATACTCTTACTATGATACTATTTGTTTTTTATACTCTGGGTGTGTTGTTAATGTGTTGTTAACATGCTCCTAGTTTAATCAGTAAGCCTTTTGGCTAGTCTGTATGGGTCAAGCACCCTTGATTTTGCTCCTTATATTTATTAAAAACTAAGTAATAAAATTTTATGTTTTTCCAAAACTTTGCATAATTAAAAAAACGTATGGTGGTAGTGAAGTTCCACTATAGGTTATGGTTGTCAAGTTTCATATATCAACTATTCAAAAATAATATTTATTAATATATTAATTTTTTTAGGCTAAAGAATCGGATAGGCCCTCATTAATATTAATATAATAATTTTTAATAATAATATGAAAATTAGTACATATAGCATTGCCTAAAGACATTATGTAAGGGTTCAATGAAACACTTTTTGTTCACTTTCACATTTGGACTCTTTCAAGTACCTTTTCTTAATAATACTATATTATTATTAAAATTATTTCATGAATTTAGAATAAATCTTTGAAAATTCTTAAACATATAAGAAGACATTAAAGTGATGCAATTTTATCATTAATGTATTGAAATGACATTAAACTAAGGTAACCAAAAATATAACAATCAATTCAGAATAGCATGAATGACATTATAGGAGTGTATAATGGAACCTTTTTAAAAATTCTTAACTTGAATCAAATGTACCTTTTATAACATTTATTTAATTAAAAAGGCATAGAAATAAAAAAATCTATAGCAATCTACTATTTAAATATTTTACGAATAGAATTCAATATTTATCATTATGAAAAATCTTCTCAACAAATGTGAACAACTAAGTAATTTTTTTATTCCAAAATCTTTGCATATTTAAAAAGCCTATAGTGGTATTGATGTTTCACAATTGGATATGGTTGTCATGTTTCATGCATCAATTATTAAAACAAACTATTCATTTTGAATAAATATTGCAAAGCATATGGTTGAAATGCATAGTATGCATTCTCAATGAAGTAAATCTTAATTATATATTTTTACTACTATACTTGCATGCTTCTGTATATTTTTCTCTTGGGTTCTTTTTATTTACTTTCTTTGTGGAAATCTATTAAATATGAAAAACATTTAAATCTTATACTGCTATTTTTCTTCTTTGCTAGAATATTTTAAGTTTATAAAAATTAAAGTTAGATATTATAGTAGTTTTTAAGTGACACATTTGATACTAGGGTCCCTCACTAGGTAGCCCAACCATGCAACTAATAAAATTTAGGATGTGATTGATGGCTCCTCAACATCCCTTGGAACCCACAAGACCAAAATAAGTTCCACAAGAGAGTAAATGATAAGAACATCTTGCTTGATTATGAATGTAAGAAAGGAGATGAGAGTGCACATAATAGGCATTTCTTATAAACACAAGGTGAGAGGAAGGATTAGGCAATAATGTGACATGTGCCTTAATTTTATACCATTAGGCACCTAGATTAATGATGTAATGTGGTGGAAATGAAATGTTAATTAGCTTATGCATACAAACTAGGAACTAGGCCTATTCCCACCTGATTACATTAAGGAGAGTATATATAGTTGGCTCAACGTCAAATCTGATAAAAAAGGATTAAGAATAATACATGTTTAGAAATCCTAATTTGAGTTTTAAATTACCATGCAAAAGATGTGAGGTGGGTGCTATATTTAGGGCCAAAAATGAGATATTGAGGGTTTTTAACATACACATAAAACCATTGAGTGGACAAAAGTTGTAGATGTTAAAAGAAGTGTCACAAAGGAGCATGTGGCTGAAATATAGGTTGAAATCAAGAGGTCTTGATGTCACTTGGGGAGATCATGACCTATGAAGGCTAGATCTAAATATAAGCTACATATTTGAAATCGTGATCCTGCTCAAATTCTTTGCCAAATAAATTTTCTAAAAAGTGTAGGCCAATGTCAGGAAGAATGATGTTGACTCTTCTTTTTTGGATTTGTAAATATCTCAATCTATAGGCCTCTGTCTGGTCTGTATATTTACAAATCTGTGTCTCATGATCCTCTGGCCTATGCATGAAAAGAAGAGGAAATATTTGGTCTACATGGGTTTGCCTAGGTCAAACCTTTATTTTATAATTAACTATGAAATTCAATTGGAATATAATTAAATTGAAAGTGTTCTTTAATGGAGTAGAAGCTAGATATGAAATTAAATTTCTTCAAACAAGTAATATACTTTTATGAGTCTCATTTATGTTAAATTCTTAACGAAAAGGTTGATATTGACTTGTAGAGTTAACTTTATGATAGTTTGATCATGGATGCTATATTGAATGTTCAAGATACAAAATTTATTTCTTTCTTTAATGCCTTAATGATGCTTAGTTTTTTTCTCAATGATAATTAATGTTGTTGATGTATGTAGATTGATGCTAATTAATGTCTCAAATGAGGGGCTTAGGCTTACTTTTATACCTCTCCTCATGAAATGTATTTGAATTTTTCAAGTAGGTTGACATGGAGGAAAAATTCCTATCCCCGTACTCTAATCATTGCAGTGTCTAAAATTGGGCCTTTTTGGTAGGTTATGGGCACCCAAATGACCTTTAAATAGGTCAAAGGGACCCCAAGAACCATTGACCAACCAATCAGGGATAGGTCAAGGACCAATAACAAGTGAGTTGTTAAATTTTCTAGATTTGAGCTGATGTGAGTAGGATCAAACACAAACAAGTATGGAAGGATATAAATGCTAAAATGAGGTAGAGTTTAACATAAAATTATATAGGGATACACTTTATAATGAAACATTTAACCCCCACTTTACTAGGAGTATGAAATTGCACATACTCTTGTTAAAGTAGAAAGTAGAAAGTACCTTTGAAAAAATATCATCAAGGTATTGAAGAGGAAAGAAATACTAAGCCCCTAAGAGACTTGGGATTTTATCAATCTAATATTAATATAAAATGGGAAACACGCAAAATAGAACAATAGACAGAATATCGTTTATAGCCTAGTAAGGTCGTGTAGGCTAGCAATTTGTGTTGGGCTAGTCTACTCATCCTAAAATATTGGTTAAAAGTATTACAAACAAAATGATAGTTTACATTGCAACCTAAAAGCATTGACTATAGACATTGTGTTGTGGTGTGTGTACAAAGAGTAACAAAGAGTGATGTTTATGCCCCCATGTTAAAGTGATTGTGTATGAATTTCCAAGAGAACTTACTTTAAGGTGGTATAGATGGATCTAAAAGGAAAGTGAGTTTCCCTAATGATATGACCCCATGCAAGGAAAACTCAAGGACGATGTAGCGTAAGATAAAAAGAGAGAACATAAGAGATCAACTAACTAGGTTTATTATGTGTGTTTGATATATCATATATTTCAAGTATGATGTGATGAATATACGTCATCCTCCAAAGGTAGTGAAACTATGAGCACGATAAAAAAAGATCACATTAGATGAAGAAAAAAAGTATTTTTTCGGTCAACATGGTAGAGACCAAAAAGAGGGATCTCATTCCTTCACATCATCCCTAATTAGTAAAAAAAACACATTTATGAGAATAGAACATGTACAATGTAAAATAAATACAACATATAAAAGAATTGAGATACAAAGAGATGAATGTTACTATAGATCCAGTCTCTTCATTAGCTGGTACAAATGGATCAACAAGGGCCATCCAAAGAGAGATTGAGATTTTAAAAGAATCATTAAGAAATAAATCATGGGAGAATCACCTTACGCGCAAGAAAACACACACAAAAAATATATTGAAGAAGTGAACCTAGTCAAGTAGGTAATTCGCCTCACAATCTTACTTAATATCACTTAGGGGTTGCGGAAAAGATGCAAGACAAGAAATAAAAATCATGCTAGATGGAGCTAATGCAAGTTCTAAAAAAGGACTATTCCCTAATGATGAGTCACTTTTATTATAACTAGGAGCTAGGATTAATGCTTTTGAAACTATTAAAGATTTATCATAATTAATTTTGATAACCTCATATGTAACATTAGAATCCTTAGCATCAACATTTTTATCATCCGTATCATCATCAAAATAAATCAAAATAGGATACTTAATGTAAAATAAACAATAATATTTGTTTACACTATTTTTAGTTTTTAACATGATCTTCCTCCCTTGGTCTAGGCAAAGGTTGGTCAAATGGGTTCAAGTCAATTTAAGAGAGAAAATGCTATGGTAAGTAATTTCATGGACCTTGGCATGAAATTGTTTTGGTGGTCTCTCACACTAATATTACTCTTGGTTTGAATTCATACTTGAAAAGGTTTGAGATCAATCAACATAGGCTCCTTTCTTTGTTTGTAGGAGTGGAAGAAACCTCACTGTGTTGAGAGATGCAAGATGTTGGGTATTTGTTGTAACCACCTGAATTTGGTCTGTCGCAACTATGGTCCCTATTTTCCCTAAGTATGATCATACCCTCGATTTATGTCCAAACGACCCTATTACTGCTTGGCATAATTCTTTTAATCAATTTAATATCCTAGGTGATTTTTATCACTGGTTTATATTAACTATTATAGCCATACAATTCAAATCAATTTTGACCAATCAAATCAAATCAAAATCAAACATGGCTATAGTATTTAATTATAAAGGAATTAAATAAATCCCTAAATCAAATATCCACTTGCAATTAACCCATTCCCCTAGCCTATTTAATTTAATTAAAATGGCTATAGTCCTCTAATTATTAAAAA
>MU226694.1:0-11399 GCA_018584345.1 Thuja plicata
ATGTTATCGTTCCCTGGTGTTAAAGCTTTAAGATGAGAGTATGTGTTTTGTAAGGGCATTTAGTGTTCAATCATCCCATAGTATTCTAATTGTAAGATAAGTGTAACTATCTAACATATTATTAGTTTGTGTCATAGGCGAGTGTTGGCCCACTTATAGTGCCCCAATTTTAAAAATATTGAGTCAAGCCCATGTCTCATTAATGGTGGTTAGAAGTCAAATCTGCACTTACCCTTAATAATCTCTTGCGTATGTTTTTATAAAAGATAGCCTTTCAAGAATTGTTAGACTCGGGTTCACACAAGCTCAACCAGGTTCAAAAAGGTTCGGCAAGGTTCAAAAGTTCAACCAGGTTCAACGAGGTTCATACAGGTTCAACACAAAGAGTTGTAAAGTCTAGAATGCCTAGGTTCAAAGCCCAATTCAAAAATTTTAACACTTCAGAATCATGGTTCAAAGGTTCAGGTTAGAAAAGTTAACAAATATTGAACTCGAGCCATCGTACCTATTTTTCGTTCAAAGTTCAAGGTTCATCGCGCGTGGAAACACAAAGACAAAGTGATGAATGAAGGGAAGTAATTAAAAAAAAACATATTCTGGGAAAAATCTGCAACATTGAACCTTCTGATTGAACCCCACAGTTCAAACAAGTTCAAAAAGGTTCATATGTTCAAACAGGTTCAACTAGGTTCAATGAGTATAAACGTTCACGGGTTCAATGATCTAAAAAACTACTGAAAAGATCATCTCTACACTACAACAACCTGATTAATGCTCTTTGTGAGGAATGACATTTTTTTAGTAAACTCAAGGATACAAAGAATACTTAGTGATTTTTTTTGGCACTGGATATTATACTTATAAGGGATATTAAGGTCATAATAAGATGAAGATGCTGCCACCCGTGACCCAAATCTTGTTACATTCCTCAAAAATTAATTCTAGTGTGGAAAATATCTTCCAATCTCAGCAAAATTCTAGATCCTAGCCTCTGTCTTCACATTGATAAAACTAAGATTAAGAAATAAAGTACTAGCAGCGAGTAACCATGAATTTTCTGAGACAAAAAAATCAGTCTCTGTGCAGGGGTCATAACTCTCAACTAAATTGTTGGATCTCAATGAATGTTTGACACGATTTAGAAAACCTAGTTTTCTAAATCCCCACTAGAGCAATTTCTATAATTATATTGGGTTTTCAAGATACGAATAACAGAATATAGGTCTGTAAAACTAAACATATTTCCTGATTTGTTTTTATGACAAAAAAATAAATCTCTATTTGAGAGGCATAACTCTATTTTACCATTGGATCTTGTTGAATATTTGATATGATTTAGGAAACCTAGTTTTCTAAATTCTCACCAGAGTGATTTCTATAATTATATCGGGTTTTAAATATATGAATAACAGAGCACAACACTGTCAAAATAGTCAATGACAGTCATACTAATTAAGAGATACTTGAGTTTGTTAATCAAATTTAATTATGGCTACAACATGAAACAAAGTGCCACCTATCCAAATACAATTACACCTGCCATTTTATTTTGGAAAACATTCTCATTACAAACATTTTATCCCAATGTTTATAAGGTTATGGGGCCCAAGAGGAAATTGGAGGGAATAATTAAAAAGAAGATCAATTAAAACCTTTTCAATAATCAGTTATTTTAACTGAAAAGAGCTACATCAAGAAAGAAAAGACTTTTCCAAAAGATCCTATAAAAGAGAATTCTGATTAACAAAGAGAGGCTCTTCTTTTTCACGGAGGTCTGTGTGCTACAGGAAAGGAGGGATAATTTTCTAATTTCCATTGTATGGAGGGAACACATTTTATTTTCATGCAGTTTTGTTGTGCAAATATCTGAGTATCGGAGCTCATATTTGATATTGAAATAATGGAGAAAATATCTATGGGTCTTTGAATTCATTACTGTATTCTTTAGAGTTTATTGAGTTGTGTCTCATTGAGATTATTTTCAAAATCATTTGTTATAATGAGTTGTATATGTAATTGATTCTGAAACTTTGTTTTCAGATTAAGTTATCTATTGGAAAGGGTGTGCACTTTTCATGTCTTCCTTTACTTAGTTATCATTTGTGAGTGTGAAGGAAGTGGGCTTTGTATCATTTTCTTACATTCATTTTACTTATGTATTTAAATCTTCTCGCATCTACTTCATGATTATGAGGTGTTAGTGCCTTTATTGCTTTCTTGTGAAAAGCATATCAGCATTTTAATTCATTGTAAATCTAGAGGGAGTTGTACCTCTCAATTAAGAGGAAAGTTATTAATCCAATGATAACTTATCCAATTATTAGTGCTATTTGTTCTTCTTTCCGGGCATTTGGAGTTAGTTGGTGTGTTTACTTTTGAAGGACAAATATGTTCACTAACAGAAAATTGGTGACTCTGCTGGGGATTTTGGAAATAAAGACCAGTGTCTCATTTATTTCCTCAGTCCTTGGAATACCTCTATGCATAAAGAAATTGGCAAATATGTGTTTAATTTAGAAATATTTTGGTGAAATAATTCCAGTGTGTTATGTTTTTGGTTGCATCTCAGCCATGGGTGGCACAAATTGGCCCTTTTTCTTTGCCTCAATATCCATCCATGCCTAAAAGATCAAGAGAATATCTTCCAAAGTTTGCTGGAGATAAAAATCAAGACTCAGATGATCATATTAAAGTAGTTATTGTTGCATGTGGCATTCTCAGAGTGCAAGAAGAGGACATGTTTGTTAGGTTGTTTGTTGAAAGCCTTATCGAAAATGTTGTTGAATGGTTTCAGAATTTGCAAGAGGGATGCATTACCATCTGTCATGATTTAATGGTAAAATTTGTGGGAATATTTCATCCTGTAATTGATACTTATAAGTTGTTGGATTTATTTCAAATTCACATGAAAAGGGATGAATCTATGAGAGATTTGGTTGATACGTTTAATAGATGTATTGGTAAAATTCCTCAAGCCTGCCAACCAAATGAAAGTAATCAACTATGTGTTTTTATTGATGCATTACAAGCTGAAATTAAATTTCTTTTAAAATAGAAGAAAATATAAAATTTGAAAGATGCACAAAAGGAGGTTGTTGAAATAGATGATGATATGTATTTAAATGGAATGAAGTGCATGAATGAATGTGTTGTGAAAGTGCCACAATCTAAAATTTGTCTTTATGAGAAGAAGTTTTACCCAAAGGAAAGGCCACAATAAAATAAACTTATTATGAAGGCAGCAAAACCAACACTACCTATCTCTTACCATCAAAATCTAATAGCCTTTAATGATGAAGACTTTCATGCATATACTGTGACTGAAGATATCTCTCCTAACATTGCATGGATTCATCATTTGCATGTTGAACATGATGATTCTTCTAATGATAATGACAATCACGCCAAGAAAACATAAAATTTATTAACATGTACATATGCATCTTCTGCTGAACAAGGATTTGATGGTGGGAAATCAAATGAAAGCTTGCTGGAAAGTATTTCTTTTTCAGAATTTGAATCCTTTGCATTTGATGTTTCTAATACAATTCCAGCAAGTAATTTTAATCAAGCAAGCATGATGGGTCAGCAAGAAAAAGAAATATATAGTGGTGATAAAATAGAAGATATCTCTCATCTTGATATGCATGTGGATTATGAGTCTTTTCAATTTGAGTGCATGCAAGATAATGAAGAATGGTGGTAGTCCAAACCATTGAGGAATCATGATAATATTGGAGGTGACTCATTTGCCTCTATCACAATACCACCGACACAACCTGAATTAGAAGCATTTGAATTTAATTATGAAGATGAGATATACAGTAGTCATCCCATGCTGGAATTATTTTGTTTTGAAGCTGATGTTGATAATGAATCCTTGGAAAATGAATGCCTAGAGAGTCAAGATTCACATTTAGATAAGAACTGTCTTGTTAATCATCCTCACATTCTTGAAGAAACTTTTCATACTAAACGCTCAATTTTTTCTTTTGAGAATCATATAGAAGACATGGGTAGTCATGATACAAATCGTCTTATTCACGATGGTGTCGACACATTGTAGCCAAAAATCTATAATGCAGAGTGGATTTTTGGATCTAGTATGTTATTTAGAAAGCTTTCATAATACATCGTTACTAGGCCTTTTCTCATAGTGGTTGCAGGTTACTTATTGGAAATGATTCTACTTACATATCAGCCACTTTTCCGCACCGGAAGGTACTTCTCACAACCAGTTGATGGCTTTGCGTGAGAAGTCGGGTACACTCTTAGAGGTATGGTTTGTTTTCCCTATCTTTTGTAAATGAATTTTGGTGTGTTCTAGGTGTAGTTTGCTTTAGATTTCGGTTTTGGCTTGTTGTTTTGTCCTGCTTCCCTCCACTTTTCTGCAAGCACTTCCCTATGCTTATGGCTTTCTTTAACTCTGTTATTTCCCAATGGATCATAGCATTGTTTCTAACTAGAGATTCTAGAAGTTCTCTGCTTTTTGCATGAAAAATAGTCCCCAATCAGAACCCGTTGTTGGCCCACTTATAGTGTCCCAATTTTTATAAAAAATGAGTCAAGCCCATGTCTCATTAATGGTGGTTAGAAGTCAAATCTGTACTTTCCCTTAATAATCTCGTGCGTATGTTTTTATAAAAGATATTCTTTCAAGAATTATTAGACTTGGGTTCAAGTAGGTTCAACAAGGTTCAAAGGCTCAACCAGGGTCAATGAGGTTCATACATGTTCAACACAAAGAGTTTGAAAGTCTAGAATGCCTAGGTTAAAAGCCAAATTTCAGAAATTTCAACAATTCAGAATCATGGTTCAAAGGTTCAGGTTAGAAAAATTGACAAATATTGAACTTTATCCATCGTCCCTATTTCTGGTTCAAAGTTTGAGGCTCATTGCGCGTGGAAACAAAAAGAAAAAGTGATGAATGAAGGGAATTAGTAAAAAAAGAAAGCATATTCTGAGCAAAATCTGCAACATTGAACCTTCTAATTGAACCCCTCTATTCAAATAGGTTGAACAAGGTTCACAAGTTCAACCAGGTGCAAACATGTTCAACAAGGTTTACAGGTTCAACCATGATCAAACATGTTCAACAAGGTTCACAGGTTCAACCAGGTTCAACTAGGTTCAATGAGTACAAAATTTCATGGGTTCAATGATCCAAAAGACCGCTGAAAAGACTATGTATGCACAACAACAACTTGGTTAATGCTCTTTGTGAGGAATGATATTTTTTTAGTAAACTCAAGGATACAAAGTATACTTAGTGATTTTTTTGGCACCGGATATTATCCTTAAAAGGGATATTAAGGTTGTACCAAGAAGAAGATGTTTCCAGTCGTGACCCAAATCTTGCTACATTCCTTGAAAATGAATTCTGGTGTGGAAAATCTCTTCTAGTATCAACAAAATTTCTTTATCCTAGGCTCTATCTTCACATTGAGAAAACTAATATTAAGAAATAAAGTACTACCAGCCAGTAACCATAAATTTTCTAAGACAGAAAAATCAGTCTTTGTGTAGGGGGCATAACTCTCAACTCAACCGTTGGATCCCGACGAATGTTTGACACGATTTATGAAACCTATTTTTCTAAATCATCACCAAAGAAATTTCTATAATTATATTGGTTTTTCACGATACGAATAACAAAATATAGGTCTGTAAGGCTAAACATATTTCCTGATTTGTTTTTCTGACAGAAAAATTATTCTCTGTTTGAGGGGCATAATTTTCTATTGCACTGTTTGATCTTGTTGAATTGTTTATATGATTTAGGAAACCTAGTTATCTAAATCCTCACCAGAGAGATTTTTATAAATATATCAAGTTTGGAAGATATGAATAACAGAGTACAACACTGTCAAAATAGTCAATGACAGTCATACTAATTGAGAGATAATTGAGTTTGTTGATCAAATTTAATTATGGCTACAACATGCAACAAAGTGCCACCTATCCAAATATAATTATACCTGTCATTTTATTCTAGAAAAAAATCTCATTATAAAATTTTTATCCCAATGTTTATAAGGATATGGGGCCCAAGAGGAAATGGGAGGGAATAATTAAAAATAAGATCAATTAAAACCTTTTCAAGAATCAGTTATTTTAGCTGAAAAGAGCTATGTCGGGAAAGAAAAGACTTTTCCGAAAGAGCCTATAAAAGATAATTGTGATGAATAAAGAGGGGTTCTTCTTTTTTACGGAGGTCTATGTGCTACAGGAAATGAGGGATTTTTTTTTTATTTCCATCGTATGGAGGGAGCACATTTCATTTTCAATTTTTTTGTGCAAATATCTAGTCTCTGAGCTCATATTTGATATTTAAAGAATGGAGAAAATATCTATGGGTCTTTGAATTCATTACTATTTTCTTTAGAGTTTATTAAGTTGTGTTTCAATGAGATTATTTTCAATACCATTTGTCATAATGAGTTGTACATGTAGAAATTTCCACAGCCTACGATAATAAGTCATAATGCTTCTAGATATAAGTGTATTAGCTATTTTTTTACTAACACAGTAATGATGGAAGCACGAAGAGATGTTATTTTATTCACCGAAAGTGAAATAAGTAAAATATTAGTCAGTAATGATGGAAGCACGAAGAGATGTTATTTTATTCACCGAAAGTGAAATAAGTAAAATATTAGTCAGTAATGATGGAAGCACGAAGTGAAATAAGTAAAAAATTAAATTAAAATCAATTTATGTCACGCTCAACTCAGTACAGCTGTTCTGTTGTTTGCATGTTTTTGGCGCGCAATACACACCTTGAAAGCCTATATAAGGAAGCAAAGTCCCCTGTATTTTGCATCCCCAAGTAGTCGAGCAAAGTCCTCATATTTGGCATACCGAAGTAGTTGAGCATAGCAGGATTAGCGTTCTCAATATGTATCCATATCCCAGGCAAAACCCTTGTCCACCCCAATATCCACCCTATCAACCCTGTCCACCCTGTCAACCCTGTCCACCCCAAGTGGTTGGGAACGGGAACGGGAACAGCACCACCACAGGGAACGGGAACAATATCACCACAGGGAACGGGAACCACAGCTACGGACGGCCGCGTTAATGGCGGGTGGATCATTACTGAAGACTGAGCGGTAAAGTCCGCGTAAACAAAACTCTATGTATGTGTTGGGTTAATGTGGGGTGGTTCATTACTGAAGACTGAGCGGTAAAGTCCGCGTAAACAAAACTCATGTATGTGTTGGGTTAATGGCGGTTCAGTAAAGTCCGCGTAAACAAAGCTCTATGTATGTGTTGGGTTAAAATAAATGTATTGTCTTATACCGTTTGTCTTTCCTACTAGTCGCCTATGTTTCTCTCTTGAGCTGTTCACTCAATTCGCATTTTCCATGTTTCTGTTGTGTTGAGTTCTCTTCTATATAATATTGCGTTCTTTTTGTTTACCCAAAAAAAAAAATGAGTTGTACATGTAATTGATTCTGAAACTTTGTTTTCAGATTAAGTTATCTGTTGGAAAGGGTGTGCACTCTTCACATCTTCCTTTACTTAGTTATCATTTGTGAGTGTGAAGGAAGTGGGCTTTGTATCATTTTCTTACATTCATTTTACTTATGTATTTTAATCTTCTCGCATCTACTTCATGGTTATGAGTAGGTGTTAGTGCCTTTATTGCTTTCTGGTGAAAAGCATATCAACACTTTAATTTAATGTAAATCTTATCAAGAGAGAGTTGTACCTCTTAATTCAAAGAAAATTTATCAATCCAATGATAACTTATCCAATTGTTAGTGCTCTTTGTTCTTCTTTCCGGGAATTTGGAGTTAGTTTATGTGTTTACTTTTGAAGGACAAATCTATTCACTAACAACAGGTATACTTATATAATTGTCGAGTACAATTAAAAAATAATAAAATATATTCATAAACCAATAGGAGCAAAGTAATTTTTGACGTATAAAGTATGTTATATAGTTTGTGTCTTATTGCATATCTTGAATTTCAAAATAAGTGAATTATATGAGATCCCTTTGGTTGTGGCAAAAAAGAGCAAGGAGAAAATTGAATTTTTCGATACGAAAATTATAAGAATTTTTAAAAACAGTAACTATTCCTGAGAACCTTTGGCACGAATATCACAGTATTCAAAGGTTGTTTACATTAACTTCACAATAATGTGGTAGGCCTTATTCCCTTCTTCTCTGCTTTTATGCTTCTTATTTTCACATATTGCAAGGAGGGTGTCGAAGCCTCCAAACATATTTGCATGGTTGTTGATATTTGCAATGATTTATTTAATTATGCCTCCATTATTGTTGTGAGGTTTGTTTTAAGTTACTATTTGTGAAATTTCTATCTCATAAGGGTTTGTTTAGCTATGTGTGTTTTGTGCACTGGAAGGTTTATTTTCTTGTTATTAAATCTTTCATATAGAGCACTTAAATCTTATTTTTTTGTGCATTTGTTGGTAGGCAACTTTAAATCTAAAAATTTCTTTTTGTGTGGCCTCAAATTGTGTGAGATAAAGTTTAACTTAGGCATATTAGCCATGATGTCTAATAAATTTAAAGCTCTCTTGTTACAAACGTGTGTGTGTGTGTGTGTGTGTGTGCGCGCGCGCCCGCGCACATACATGATCATATTTATCTATATATGGGTAGGAACATATACATGCAGAATTACATATGCATATATATAAATAAATAGGCATTAATTGACATCATGTGCATTGGATGAGTGTTTGGTGTTCCTAGCAAGAGCTTGTTTATCATTGTTTGAGGTGTATGTGCATACATGTATGTGTTTATTTATATATATGTGTATGAATGCATGTGTATGCTTACATGCATTGAAATATACATATCTATATCAAGATGTACATATACATGCAAGCATGGACCTATATATGTTTAAAAACTCTTTGCAAATATCTTAAACCTATTCTTTCCAAATATGGGTCACAAATTGTTAGTTAAAGTTTCAAAACAAATAGATTTAGATGGGTTTCAATTTGATTACTTAGAAGTCCACAGAACAAATGATAGACATGCATTTAGAGCTGAAAATGTTTTAATAGCAGGATTTAACAAATTATAGTTAAATTTTTTGTAGTCTGTTTATTTATATATAACAGTTAATATTTCTAGTTGAACATTTGCACGAGCATTGTAATGCCTCGCTAGGGAACCCGAGAGGAAACATTAATCTAACTCTAAAATTGATGCAATAATTTTTTTTAATGCAAATGCAAACTTTCTCAACACAATTGAATAATTAACTTGACATTATTCATTTACAAGTACTCAAGTGGAAAAAAAAAGTAACAATGCATCTCCTAAGTGTATATTTCATGAATGCAGTAATAAGCCCAAGTCCTCTCAGGATTCCCTAATGTTGCTACTAGAGAAACATCTAAAACATAACTAATCATTCATCATTTAGCAATTATATATAATATGAAAAATGTTCAACATATCATCCATTAGATTTGTTTGAAATCTCCAACATAGATGTTCCTAAGTTATTATTTTCTTCAAGATCATTTAATACAACCACTCTATATATTACTAACACATCATTTCCCTTTAAGAAATAACATAAATTCCAAAGGACCGAACTTTACTTGCTATCTTTAATTCCCTTATTAAGAGTGCATTCAAGAGTAACCCTTCATCATTAACCTCATATACAATAACCCTTTTGAGTGATCTAGTTGAGAAAAAAAAAACTCCATTCTAATCTAATACCATATCCTAGTCCATAATAGATGATCACGTCTACATCACATAATATATGTATTAATATTCCTCTAACATTTCTTTTAAAGCATATTCTAGAAAACAACTTGAATCTATTTCAATAAACGTGCATTCATATTACCTAACTATCCCAATTACATTCTATGCAATAGTAACTCATCATTCCTATATACCATTCATAGCCAAACCAACTAATAATGTTGTTAGTTTCATTCTACTAAAGTGTTGATCACAATGCCTACATAGAACATCGAGCATAGGTTCCTTAGTATCATATTATAACATAAAATCATTTCCATAATACTCATCTAGGATCTTAACCATTCACTAGGCATCTAGCGATATGAGAAAATAAATAAGAATCCTTCTATAACAATTTAACTTCAATCATTAAGATAGATTATCTATAAATACTTTCTTGTATACTCATTCCATAGGAGCATTTAAATAACATGATACATTCTTCCTTCTAGATTCATTTGTTTAGATTTACTTTACCAATTTAACAAGGCATTCATAACCAATCTAATATTTTCCCATAACATATATAAACATTTCATATTATATCATCTGAACCCCAACATATTTATTTTCCCCTTTTTTTTACCTAGATCTACCCCTTGCATTGCCTTCAAAATAGAATTACATCCACAAGTCATAATTATATCAATGTGTCATATTACATCTAACTCAGGTTCTAGGAGTATTCAGATACATAAATGAATATATAGTAATACATCTCATCATGATGCAAAGTACAAGATGAAGTCCTCAAAGCTGCAATTCTAAAAGGAATAAATACAAGGTCCATCCACACAGTCACAAATAGTACCTCAATACAAAAATATTAACCACCCAACCATGTGAAACCCATAGGTCCACTCCCCCGAACCAGGAGATAGACACCAAGCCACACAAGCATAAACAATTAAGGTCATAAACAAGGTTGTAAAACTCTTTCCAAAATAAGACAAGTAAACGTAAATAAACATGAAACCAAGATAGGAATACCAGAGGCAAAAGCAACCAAGGTGTAAAGACTCTAGGCTACAAGCTAGGTGAGTTTCACTGCATATCTCTCACCCCTTAGGTTACCTTGACAGTCAACTCTGGACCTCGTCCCCCAAGTAGGCACATGCAAAACTGGACATGTTTCATGAAGACGAGGTTGTTTGAGTGTGCCATCACAAAGGCACCTTCTCCCACTCTCATCCCTAGTATATACTAGCACTAGTGGCATGGTTAAGGAATCAATTAATATTTTTAATGTGTAATCTCCCCATTCCCAATTCATTTATTTGTGTTATCACTTGATTAAACAACTAATCAATGAGTTATATTGGCATCCACTTAGGGCCCCGACCCCCATTAAGAGTCACTCACCTACTGTACCTAGGTCCTTTACCCAAGAAAAAAAGCATATCATATGCATGAAAGAATCACATCACATCATGAGAGCATGCCATGAGTTTCATAAGAATATCAGAAAATCACATTTTTAGGTTTAGGAAAGCACTTGTTGTCCCTAATCCACTAGAAAATGTAGGATTTGAGAAACATGCAAATCCACAGAACCCGAATACACCTGCATGCAAATGACCTGATACAAAGTAGAAGCACAAAAATGAAAAATCAGAACTCAGAGATGCTCAAAAGAAGAAGCACA
>MU226694.1:28609-40736 GCA_018584345.1 Thuja plicata
CTACATCATCATCATCAAGGCTGGGAAAGAGGAAAAAGGCAAGTATGGCCAGTTCCTTGGATGTCATCTGTGAAACAATCAAGAAAATAAAAGATGGCCTCGACAATGTTCACCTCCACAAAGTGGATAAATCTGATGAGGATAATGTTTTGCTTAGCGCGTATAACGCTCTCAAATCCATCCCTGAATTAAGTCGAGATGTTTTCGTGAAGGTATACGACACCTTTGTGCTTCAACGTCAAAGAGCCAAAGGGTTCTTGCTGATGAATGAGGAGGAGAGAGTGGAGTGGATTGCATTCACATTTGGTGGATTGTAATGATCCACACTGCCCAAAGCATTCAACAAATTTAGTGCCAAATAACTATGACATTAACCATAATTTATTTTTTGTATTTAGACTTTGCAGAGGTCTTTGAAACATTTTCATCTGTTATAACTTACCCTTTTGCATGTTTCACGAGGTGACAATACTGCTGCATCGCAATTTTCCAATCAATTTTTACAATGTTGATATGGTACATATGTACTGATTAATTTATTATCGGCTGTCATTTTTTCCAAACATATTTAATGTTGTACATAGGATAAATTGATCATTGTTTCCAAACATATTTAATGTTGTACATAGGATAAATTTGTTGATGTTGTTGCGTGTAATTTCAGTCATTGGATCTATTGTTTTGTTGACTTCCATCCTTAAATTCCACTCTTTGTGTCATCATATAGCTGTTTGCTACCATGAATGGTTATGCCATACCCAAGCCCACAATTGGAATGTTTATCTACGGGGGTTCTAAAGGCTGTTGTGCCCAAAATCAGTGTTCAGTGTTCATGATTACAAAGATAGGCTGAAAATTTGATGAGTAAAATACCTTTCTTTGTAATTTTCAACACTAATTTGGGCAGAGTAGGAATTACAACCCCCGTAGATGAACATTCCAATTGTGGGCTCAGGTAAGGTTCCATCTAACTTTGATTGATTCAATCTAATTACATTGATTTGGTGATTAGATGAATGGTTTTGAGAGAAAGAATCCTCTTTTTTATAAATACTCAATGCTAATGTCAATGTAATTAGATTCAATCAATGAAAGTTGGATTGAATCAAAACTCTTTCAAGTGATTAGAGTGAATCAAAATTATTTTGGTGAAGTTTGAAGGAAGTCTTCCATTAAAATTTGTTCGAGTTTTAGTCAAATGAGATCAGTTCAACTGGTAAAACATGGGGGATTTCCTAATGGATAATCATGTTCAAAACCTTGGTTAACTAGCATATCCAATTCTGAGTGTGGCATGGATAAAGCCAGTTGCAAGATCTTTTGTAAGGGGAATATGTTTGCCCTGTTAAAGAAATAGTTCAATAAGACTAGGATTTCTACTTATCTCCCGTTTCTTTTAGCAAACTAGTAAATCTATCTAACTGAACAATTTCTACAAAGGGACCTCAATTACATTCTTACTAGATAGTATCTAGATAGTTCGTTTTAAAAATGGTTTTGCTTTGATATATTCAACACAATTAACATTAGAGAGAAGTCTCGAATGTTTCTAGATAAGAATTTGTGCTATGTTTGCAATTTTAATTGAAGTTATGTTTCAAATGCACAGTATATAGTATTCATTTAGGTTGCTTATGCATATTGGGTGATGCTATTGATTCTCTCATTGTTTTTATTGGGATAATGCACCATTTTGGCTACTGATATTGGGATGCCAATTTTTTTTTTTTTTATGAATTTCATTTTGGGAGGCTCAAATGGATACCCATCTGGCAAACGAATGTCAATTTGGAAGGATCCCTCTTTATATGGGCTATCCATGGGACCTGCAATTGTTTCACATAAATGTGAGATATCATTCTCCTCGCAAACTTGAATGCTTATTCTTGATAAATTCTCATCTTTCTGGATTTGGGTAAATTCCCACTGTACGCAATTGATGTACAACATTGTCAAAATAATAGTCTTCTCTTTGCAAATTAGAATACCAGGCTTATAGAACTTAATTCTCTCTGTAGATTAGAGTGCGAGCCTTGTTGAGGCTTAGCAAAACCCTTATTTTTGAATTTCAATGTCATAACAAAAATATCAATAAGCAAACAATCCAAAAGGCACCATAGACAATCTAAATATGACACAAGGTCACGTTCCTCTAAAAGGGTATTACAATTTAACAACTTCTTAGAATAAAAGTTAATCTGTTAAACGTTTTTAGTATTTTTACACTTTTATTGTTATTATATTATGTTCTTAAGATACACAATTTATTTATTTAGTTACTAGGTACAAGTAAGGTTTCACTGTTACAGTCAGCTATCTTCTTGCAACCACTAATCACTAACTTGTCAGTTACCCATAGCCAATTTTATGCAGACAAGACCCTTATTTTAGCATTGTATCTACTTTAATCAGTTATTATTTCCAAATTTGGTTTCTTGTATGATTTGGTTTCAGTAGGTTTCACCTTAGGCACAATTTTGCTTCTTTAATCTCACACAACACTCTAAAGTGATATTACCATAGTTTTGTACATGAAAAGATTTTAGTGGTGATTATGAAATTCCGAGGATAAAGTGCTGCAATTTTGTTGTGAGGTGATTTTGGGCATAACACTTAGCTAGCTCATTTTTCTTAAAATATTTTCCCTATTTAAAATTATATTTTGCAGCATTGAATGTCATTTTTAGGGATCCATAAACCTTGCAGCATGTATCAGATTTCTATCTAATCATTTTAATGACATCGTCCATCAGTTTTTCTATGCCTTGTCAAAGGGTTTTGGCATCCACGTAATGTATATGCGGTTGTATATCTCTGATGGGCTTTTAATAGGGACAAAAATTATCCTATTTTGTTGATTTGATCACACAAAATTTGAATGATGCATTGCTCAACTTTTGGCCTTGGGAGTACCTACATAACATTAGTATGTTTTTGAAACAAATTAGTTAGATCAGGTAATATGCATTTTGCAGATTACTAAAGATCCTGAAATGTATAGCGCAATATTTTTGTAGATAAATTAGCTTTTTTTAAAAAGTTGATTCAAGTTTTCCACAATTCATTCATATTCAATTTAGTTTCTAGCATTTGCTTTTGATCTTGTAGATCTTGGGGTCATTCAGAGTCTGTGCATGAATTCACTCACATAGGAAGCACACAAAAAGTGATTTTAATTTTTAATCCATTCCCCAAGTCACAATTGCCTGGTTGTAAACTTCAAGAGCATAGAGGGTCAATGGAGGGGTATATTTCTTAAATTGTGGTTTTGGAGTGTTAGTCATACATGAAATATAAACATAGATTATTGTTATTCTTGCATTTGTTAGTCATGTTGCTTTTAACATATTTATGTGGAATACACCAAGGAGTACCACATGATGAATGCTTAATTTAATGCATTGTCAAGGTGTACTTTCAAAACTGTCCATTTCTAGTTCTTGAGAATAGATGGTGATATAAATGTGTTTTGGCAGATGATTGTATTTGATTTTGTCTCATGTTATATGTATATACCTGTTGCATTTGTTATTATTGTTGCACTAGGATAGTTATGTCTCATGGTAAAGAAACATAAATGGATAGTTCTGAGACTACACATGATGATATTGTGAGACTACACATATGCTGATATGAAAAATGTTTGAAATAACTTTTGGATTCAATTGTGTAGATATTTTTTGCATCAACGTTTTTTTATCACACTTTGTGATCCTTCATCAGGATGAAAGAGCAAAAGGATTGAAAGAGAAGTCAATCATTTTGCTCTCTTTCAATCATGTTTCTCTCTTTCATCCTGATGATGAATCACAGAGTGTGATCCGAAACGTTGATGCAAATATTATGTACACAATTGAATGCAATGAACTATCTGATAACAAAATCTAAAGTACACAAACATGCGAGACTCCACATATGCTGATAAAAAAATGAGCTATCTAACGATTGTTTACTGTTCATGTTTGTAAGCGGTCAATATTTATGATGGTACTCCTTGGTGTATTCCATTTAAAAATAAACAAGTTTTAGTTTTCCTATCATGTTTAGTTTGTATATGCAGGATTGTCCATATAACAATACAGACAATAATGGGAAGAATGAGTGGGATATGAGATGGTTTCTCGCCGAATGTGGGGCATAAGGGCATAGAGCGTGGATTTCCCTTTATTTTCTTATTTAACAGTGTGTTTTCACACCACCATTCAATTCATGGATATTGTTCTTCCCCATCTTTTATCTGATGCTATCGATGTTTCATTGTATTTTTTGTATAAATTCGTAATATCAACTTAAATGAGACTTTTTTGTTTTGTACTAATAGAATATAGTCATGTTGTTATATGAATGTTGCTATCTGTCTCCAATACTAAGTTTGGTTGCTTCAATAGTATGAATGAACAAAAATCTATTTGATACAGGGGTGATGGCTATGATAAATGTTCTAATGTGTGACTGTGGTGATGGAGTCCGCTGCGTGTTGAGGATGTCACACACAGACAATAATCTGGAGCGTAAATTTTGGACTTGCGTAAATAAGAAAAAGGTTGTTAATAACACTATATTTAATGTTTATAAATAATAAATATTAATCATTATATCAATACTAACTTAGATTTATATTATAGGATGACGATGGATGTGACTACTTTCGGTTGGTCGATGATGCCCCAACTTTGTCTACAACATATGCACCATCTACAGATATACCTGTTATGGATTATGAGTGCAAGTCTTGCAAGGTGCTTGAGACAGCTATGGCAAAAGCGAAGGCTACCTATAAAGCTGATGTCAAGTTTCTACGATGTTTTGTTTGTGCTCTAATCGCACTACTTTGTTGGGTCATTATGCAGAAATAGCTCTCTCTCTCTCTCTCTCTCTCTATATATATATATATATATATATATATATATATATATATATATACACTTGGACTCCTAAAAAAATGTCGAACAACCAATAGCCTAAGATGTGAACTAGTAGTCCTCTTATTTGTCCACATTTCATATGGTACTTTATCTTTTTATTAGATAATAAATGGGTGTTATTGTAGCTTATAATGTTCTCCACTCCATTCATATGAACAAAATTACCTCTTTTATTGTTAAGTTTGATATGGAAAAAGATTATGATAAAGTGTATTAGGAATTCCTAATACAAATCCTCAAAAAATTTGGTTTTGAACCTAAATTGTGAAAATAGGTTCTCTCATGTATATCAGAGTCCAATTTCTCAATCCTAGTTAATGGAAATTAACTATAAATCTATAAATCTGTGAAAATTGAGTTGGAATATAAACATCCTTACTTAGAATTTAAACAATGAACCTAAGAAACCATCTAAGAGTCAAAAGATAAAATATCCTAGATGGAGATTACTTGAAGAATCAAATAAAAGATTGAAGATAGTTTTTTTATATTAAAGTATTACAACATCCATATAATAACACTTGCACTGTATATTTTGAAGGCATGATCCTAATAGAATAACTAATATAGTTAGTGTAGACGTCCAAATATATTAATATTATTATTATAAAATATCCTAGATGGAGATTACTTGAAGAATCAAAGAAAAGATTGAAGATAGTTTTCTTTTATTAAAGTATTATAACATCCATATAATAACACTTGCACTGTATATTTTGAAGGCATGATCCTAATAGAATAACTAATATAGTTAGTGTAGACGTCCAAATATATTAATATTATTATTAATATTAAATTCCCTTTTATCCATCTAACTATTTAATTAAAATAAATTAAATAGTTTCATCTATGGTATTTATATATTTTATAAATACTATCCTAATGTATTTTATTTAAATACATTTCCCTCAAAAATCCCCCTTTTAATAAATTCATATTTATTAAATCTCCCCATAAAGCTGAAATTCCTCTAAACTTGATTTAAATAAAAACACTTTATTTAAATCACTTATCCCTTTTCAAATCCCACCTCTTGCTAATAAATCTCCTAATCTTGATTAAAAATATACTTTGCCTCTAATCATGTGCACAATCCCCTTTGACTTTTCCAACCTAACCCTCAATCTTAGTCACTCATCTCCCTTCCACCTCTTAATCTCAACCGTCAATTTCCTTTTCAATTCTATAAAAGAGGCCTTCCTCTCTTGCATTATCATCTCATTTTGCTATTGTTATTATGCTAGAATTGTGCTAGGATTTCTCATTTGCTAGTTTCATTGTTTTCAAGCTTAAATTATTTAGATGTTACATGTTATGATCATTTGGTAAAATCAATCACAATTTCTTTCTTGTTTTGCATTTCAAACTCATAGTAGCTTCATCATTTGGAGAAGTTTGAGACTAGTTTGCTTCATACTAGTTCTTGAATCCTTCTCTCATCCACCATTGTTGCATTTTTGAATCAATCTTAATCATTTTTCACTTGGGGAAGTCTTGAAATTGTGTTTGAGAGAAAACATTCACACCTCCATAAGAGAGCAAATCAAACAAACCTCTTGGGTGCAACTTGTTTTAGCTCTATTCGATGATATGAGGATGTTTTTTTTTATATTTCATACTTGCTTTTATCTCATTTGAATCTTTGATGCTAACCCTCTAATGATTTCTTGTTTGTGAGTGATTGCATGCTGATATTTTCCTTGTATACAGTTAGTAACATACTAATCAATTAAACTTGATTCTAAGTGCAAATAAAAAAAAAATGATGTATTTGTCATTTGTGAAAGATTGAATATGATATTCCTTATAAATTTAAAATATAATCTAATAATTAGTAGAAAGGAGATCAACATATATTTTTATGAGCATAAGCATGAAAAATTAGATGTCTAAAAGAAAAGTAGACGTGCTACTACACATAGTAATAATTCATAAACTAATTCAAGCAAATAACAATTTTTTTAAAAAAATTCAAAATTAAAAACAACTCAAAATTAAAAAAATAAAAAAATGGACAAAATAAATGACAATATTAAATTAAACATTATTAAATATTAATAATAAAATTATAAAGTCTTTGTAAAATTCCAATTCCAATTTGAAATGTAGAACCAAACATAGAAGATGGAGTGTCTAATTCAAATTCCAATTCGAAATTGTTGAAGCAAACGCGAAAGTTGGAATTAGTCAATTCCAATTCCAATTTAGAAATTGGCAACCAAATGCAGAAGATCGATTGACTCGGTCATCTTTCTGGTCAACCAAACGGTCCAAACTATATCCGGAAGAAGCGAAACCGGAAGATCAAAACCTTATTATGAGATAATAAGGTTTTGAGTCAAATTCCAATTCCCCAACCAAAAAGGAGCCTTAAGAAAATACACAAAGATCATCGAGACAACAATATAGATGCACTGAAAATGGTAAACAAACTGGGAAATTCTTTACTAAACCTACAATAGATGTCATCCCAAAAAGCTTCCCATCTTGTTTACCAATAGGTTCAAAGACTATGCAATAGCAACCTTTTGTGTAAAACTCAAGATTGTGTGTTCTCCTACATGGAAAGATGAAGTCTCTCTTCTACCTTTGTCATTGTCACTTCTTGGTTTGTTGTGCTAGTTGAGCACTACAAACTCACCTTTCTCAGGTTGAATTGAAGCATCCTCCTATATATTTTAGGCGAAAAGGATATAACATTTTCTAGCTTTTATCTCTTCGGTCCCTCCTTCTAGCACCAATTATGTAGATCGCTAATTTCACTAGCAAAGGCCCCCCACGTGAAAAAATACATTATTCTAACTAACCTATCCACGTGGTTGAAAATTGGCCCCAAAAACTATTGGAGTGGATTATTCCACTTTTTCAAGAGTAGTGATTCATTTTGAATCTCCTATTGTTGCATGTGCTAACATTGCGGTCAACACTACCTTCTTTTATTTATGTAATGTTTTCGATTAATGTAAAAGCAGGTTTTGATGGGGCCTTGAAACCCTATACAAAGATAAACCTTAAGATAGAATATTAAGATTTCCCAAAACACAACATACCAGCCAAGACAAAAGGACAACAACCCCCAAGAAACACACAATAGACCACTGCCATAGGATAGACTTTGAATATCAGCAGGCCAAAGAAAAAATCATCATCAAGATTATCCCTTAGTCCCCTTCTTATGGGACCGGAGAGTCATATCAAAAGAAGGCGAGGATCTTTTGCAATTTTTGCATTTAATAGTGATCCACCCTTCTTCCACTTTAGCAGCCTCCTCTTGCCAGTATAAGGAATCCAAAAGTGAATTCTTTTATTTATGTAGTGTTTAGCACAAGCTAGTACCAATTAAGGAGACTAAAAAGAGACCGTGAAGGCAACTAATTCCACCAAACTAGACATGGACAAGGTTGTGGTCTGAGATTTCCTATTATTTTCATTCTTCTCCCTTTTCAAGAACTCTAATTTAATTTTTCCCAAATTTGTATCAGCAACCTCATCATATGTTGAGATTAGCTTTAAGGGAGGGTTGTAGTTTTTGAATTAATACTTCATCCCTTCACATTCTTCAATCATTATATCCTCTTCAATGTAAATAGCTCTTGTTAAGGAACAAACAAGTAAATAATCCTCAATATTCATCACCAACACATGTTAAAACATTCATTTATCTCCATTAAAGAATGTCTAAGGTCCAATCAACCTTGATTTCTAAGGTCCAATCAAGACCTTGGAATATTAATTTTTCAATTTGGGGTTGGGGATTAATCAATTATTATTTTCTTGAAAAAAATGAAATAGACATCCCCAATCATTGTTGTCCAACAAGGAGTGAAACTTGCATATAATTTGAGGATCAGGATAACAAGGAGACTTTCTATTTTCTAAAGAAACGAAAAGCCTCATAATATCAAAGTCTAATGATTGACAACAAAAGTACTACATTAAAAATATCTTGAGGGTGAAGGTTTAAAAATTTATTTTCTCATTTTCTATTTGTAAAATGGAAATTCAACCTTTGAAAGCCCAAATGTTGAAGTTTGATGGCGAGTGATTATCTCTATAAAGTGGTTTCCTCTTGGGACTTCAAATTTTCAAGGTTATCATTGTCATTTGCATGAGTGAAAGTTCACTTTGTAAAGAACATGCCAAATGTTTGACCTCTAATATCTAATGATTTGAACCATGATTTATCTTGTAAGCTAACAATTAGGGGGAAGGGTTTTGGTGTCACATTTCTCAATTTTTTTGTAAATATTAAGGTGTAACCCCAATGTTCAAAGTCTAAAATTCAAAAGCCTGCCATTATTCTAAAGGAATATTTAGCATTATTTAGGGTTCAAAGTTTCTATATTTTGCATTTCATTCAAATCCCTAACTAATGCCTTATGATCCTTAAACAACAATGTTCAAAGAATCTACAATGTTCATTCACTTCTAACTCTAGAGTAACTATTTATAATATCACTATTTAAGGCATGATTTCTCAAAATAATTTCCTTTAGGTGTCTAATTGAATTGGTTTACTTAGGGTGAAACATAAATCTCAATTCCACTCTTTCTTTAGAACAAAACTCATGCTCGAATAGAGGTGTGGCTTGTGCCAAAAGAAAATGCACCAAAACCCATGAATCGACCCTAAGGAATGGCAGGGTTTGACCATGGATCTACCAAAAATGCAAAGCAAGAAGAAATAAAAATATAAAACCCAAATGAAGGTAAAATGGAAGAAGACAAGGCCAAAAAATTATGGTCAATCTTTAAACAGGTAAAAATAGGCACAAAAAAACCCTAAACATGAAATGAGAGTAGAGGAAAGAGGAAAGAACAAAGACTAATCTCACATAGTGATGTATGACCCTACTAACAAGAACAAATGGATCCTCTACATCCTACCTTGTGTTCATATTATGATTTGTATTATCATAGATGTCAACCATCCATGGTGTTGCATTAATGTTTGTCTGCAAACGATTTACTTTCTGACGTTATGCTTGACTAAAAAGATTTATGTGTTGAGGTTATGGTTGATGAAGAAGATTTAAAAAGAGGATTAAGAAATCTATTGAGGCTATGGCATTGATTGAGGAAGAAGGTTTGTTCATTGTTGATGAAGACTTGAAAACCAAATTAAGGAAGTTACTGAGGCTATGACATTTATTAAGGAAGAAGATTTGTTTCTGGAAGGCTAGAATATGCAAGAAAGAGTATTGGAAGATCTTATTAAAGAATGTCTTGATATAATGGGTGCTTGCAGATCTAGATTTGATGATTGATTGTGGAGAGGTTCCAAACTGGTCATTTCATAAAGATTTATTGTATTGTTTGGCTGATAGTAAGGTTGACTTTTAGCATGGTTTGGACAGACTTGGAGAATGATTGCATTTCTCTACAAAGGAATTTCATACTATGCAGTTTGATGGACTTGGTTAGATATTTTGTGTGGTGTTTCAATATAGGAATACGAATGAAAAAAAATTGGAATTATCTCTTGTTGGTTTTCTCCGTAGGTGAAGATTTGCTGTCATGTGCATTATTCTACTGTTTGCATTGAATTTTGACAAACTTGGCTATTTATGGTGACTTGATTCAAATTGGTTAGGTATAGATATAGGTCAAGGGGAGAGATAAAAGGCTTACCATGCTTTCTCTATGGAGTTTCATTCTTCTGATGTTGTTTCATGTATTGGACAATATTTTTTGGGCTGACTTGTAAACTGTTTTCAATGCATTTTCACATCTTACTTTTGGGTTAGGCTTTGAACGTAGTTGTGATGCTTATTGATTAATTATATTGTTTGAAAATGATCTTTTGGGATTTTATTGGGTCCTCTCTACTTCCAGGAGTGGACTACATTGAATAGTTTTATACAAGGTGGCCAACTTTGTATCAATAATACCTATTTTTTGGGCTGACTTGTAAATTGTTTTCAATGCATTTTCACATGTTACTTTTGGGTCAAGATTTGAACGTAGTTGTGATGCTTATTGATTAATTATGTTGTTTGAAAATGATCTTTTGGGATGTTATTGGGTCCTCTCTACTTCCAAGAGTGGACTGCATTGAATAGTTTTATACAAGGTGGCCAACTTTATATCGATAATACCTATTGTTTTGTGGTCGACCTTGTAATTAGTGTGTCCAATGAAAAATTCTCTATATATTTTAATGGAAATGAATGAGAATGATAAGAGAGAGTGAGGATAACTGAAAAAACTATTGAAAGGCCAACAATGGGGTAAATTAATAAGAGGAATTAATAACTAGTTTCATCTTGGTCTACGTGTCAATTCAATATGTAAACTTGTGAAAGGTGTTAGAGATATATGTCACAAAGGGGTGTAATTTGTGAGATGAGTGGTTATAAATGCAACTATGAAAATAAACCTATTGCAAATCAAAATAATCCATGCAATAGGAATTGTCACTTTCTGGCTATAGGAACAACAAGAACTTATAATAATTACAAATTACACTTGCAAGTAACATAACAATACTCAATAAAGAATGGAAAAAAATATGCTTCTGATTTGACTACAACATGCTCAATCGCTAATTCTGAATAAAGAATTATGCGATGAAAACCAAACACACATTACTCTAACTATGATAGCTCAAAAACACTAGACATCCTAAGAAGTGGAGCCTCTCCTTAGTCATGCAGGTGGTGAGATGAACAACATTGACTACGTTGGACTAATCAGTAGAATTGTTATTTTATTCCTCGGAATGAATATAGAGAATTATTCATTTAGTTTCAATCAACTTTGTGTTGCTTATATACATGCAACACATAACAAGTATATACAAGATTAGGTTGTTTTGGCTTGCGGCCAACAAACTACAATATAACAGTCCACATAAAACCTTGGCCATCAACCATAGGTTAAAACAATGATTGTCATAACAGTAGATAAAAATAGGAAACAAACTAATTGGTGGGTTTCTTCTCCACATGGTTTCATGATTTGGATGAGTTGGAAAAGAGAAGAGAGCAGACATATAATAATTGAAGATATGGTAGCTCAAATAATATAAATAGATTACATCTATAGAGTTGTAGAATCAAGAGTCCACATGGATAGTGATAATCTATTTGAAGATCCCCTCAACAAAAAGAAGGTAATTATCCACCATCTTAAGAAGTTTGAATCATTTCCACCTTGGAAGCTGACATTATCTTTTGAAAAGATGGCATAAATAAATTGTT
>MU226694.1:73640-86208 GCA_018584345.1 Thuja plicata
AAAATCCATATGCATCAACCCAAAAGTACTCTCTCTCAATACAATCTTCTCAATATCCTCAACACAAATCTCCCCAAAACAGTAGGGATTTTCACATAGATTCCTTCCCCCTTTGGCAGCAATGGAAAAGGATGCCATAACTAATTTGTAGTCTTTTGTAGTCCCCTTTTTTAAAATTTTCATGTCTAATTAGCTAGGTGCAAGATCACCCAAATGTACTCCATAGTATTCTCCTGCAATCACTCCCCCTAAGGAGTAGATCCATACATCAAGTCCAGAGAATGATATAGCTTTGAGATCCAATGGACTTATGCATATCTGCATCATTTTAGTCTTCACTAGGAGGGGCCATCACCCCAAGCATTCCTATGAGATATTCAAAAGCATCTTTTGGCAAAGGTTTAGTAAATATATCTGCTATATATTCCTTGGTTCTAATATACTCCAGTTTAATCTCTTTATCTGCTACCTTCTCCATCAAGAAATGATACTTGATAAAAATATGTTTAGTCTTTGAATGCATTACATGATTCTTTCACATATTCACTGTGTTGGTGTTATCACAATGGATAATCACTGGTTCTTTGAAAATTAGTACAATGTTCTTCAGCATTTGTTTCATCTAAACGACTTGTGTACAGTTTATTCCAGCAGCAACATACTCTGACTCAGAAGTAGATTGAGCAATATAGTTCTGCTTCTTGCTCAACCAAGAAACCAACATTTTCCCAAGGAAAAATGCACCACCACTTGTACTCTTCCTGTCATCCACATTACCTGCCCAATCAGCATCAGTAAAGGCCTGTAATGTAAAATCATCATATTTTTCATACCATAATCCATATTCTACTATCTCTTTTAAATATCTGAAAATTCTTTTTACAACAACAAAATGAGTCTCTTCTAAATATTTGAAAATTCTTTTTACACTTTGAGTCAGTTTGTTTCCTGTTACCATGGGTGTTCCAATAGGTTTACAATCTTCCATCCTAAATTTCTTCAACATTTCCTTACGATACTTGGTCTGAGACATAAAAATGTCATTCTTACTTTGATTAATTTGCAAACCAAGAAAAAAATTCAGCTCACCAATCATTGACATTTCAAACTCATTCTCCATTTCTTTAGCAAACTTCTTACTCATTTTATCATTGCCTCCAAAAATGACATCATTAACAAAAACTTCTATAATTAAGATTCCATCTTCATCAGTTCTTAAATACAAATTACTGTCTGCATTACCTTTTCTGAAACCAAGACGAAGTAGATGTTTATCCAGTCTTGTATACCATACCTTTGGTGCTTGTTTCATTCTATACAGTGCCTTCTTCAGTCTGCAAACCATGTTTTCATCATCTGTTAAAGGAAAACCATTAGTTTTCTCAATGTACACTTCTTCTAGATCACCATTCAAGAATGTTGACTTCACATCCATCTGATACACTTTAAATTCTTTATGTGCAGCATAAGCAAAGATTAGTCTCACAGCTTCCAATCTAGCAACAAGTGCAAATGTTTCTTCATAGTGTTGGGATTAATGGGAAGTAGTACTAAGAGGGGAGGGGTGAATCAGTACCTCTAAAACTTTTAACTCTTTTCACCATTCATCATTTAGCAATCATTCTTTACTGTATTACCGACCATTATTGTTGTTCTTTCTTATGCATGTAATATTAATTCATATTCTTTAATTGTTTGCAACATTCATAGAAACATTTATGAAAGTAATAAACACATAACACAAGATATGATATCGCAGAAAACTCCTGTTAAGAAGTAAAAATTGCGGTGGGGATGACACCCACAAAACTTCACTATCTGCAGAATAGAAGGGAGTTGGTAAAGGCTTACAATTGATCACCTCTGATGATCTACCATGTCAGGAGTATTAAAGTGGAGACCTAATAAGATCTACTTTGTTAAGAGATTTAGCAACACTGATTTAAGTGTGCACTCGGTTAAGAGATTTAGAATATGACTGGTAGGTCCACCTTTCTTGAAAGGATGTCTTAAGTGTACTACACTTCTTAGAATGAGTACAAATGTTTGACCTGACTGTATGCAATCTACAATTTCTGATTACAGATCCATTAAAGCTCCCATAATAAGAATATCACCTTAAGTGACTGATTAATACCTTTCTCTGCTCGTCAGTAGCCTGTGTTCTTGTTCTTGAAACTGATTTGATTCTTTTCTGTCCTTCTGCATGAAATCTCTTGTCTAGTCTCTAGATGCTCTCAGTGGCTACAATCATCATCAAACATGTTCATAATAGATTGAGCATCTATTTATACAAGTATTTGGCCTATCTTAGAATCACACATTACAATGTTAACTCTTAGATCCAAGGTTTACAACTTGAACTGGATCTTTAGTTTGCATGTTTTAAATCAGTAAAACTAATTAAAACAATAGTAATTACATTGCTTCCTCCGAACATAATGGTTTTAAAAACCAATCAAGAAGCTATATATACAACTTCAGTGTTTTATCTGACGTGGAAATTCATATCCACTTTTTGCGGGATGTAACTGACTGTAGGTTCTTGGTCGTCGAGTTGAACTGAAAGTCTGTCGGCGTTCCTTTGTTGAACTAATCATCGGGTTCCCTTCACCTATCGGGTTCCTCTCTTTGTTGTTCCGTCGGGTTGCACTGTTGTTACTCGTCGGGTTCCTTTAACCTTTTTGTCATCAGGTAACACTAAATAGTGTTTGTCGGGATGCTTTGAACTTGGTAGTATCGGGTAACCTTGGCGTCAGGTAGTGTTGTGCCATGTCTTTCGGTTTAGTGTAAACCAATGGTGTAGATAATATTTTTCCTTGTATATACTAATGACAAAATATAATGCCTTCAATCTCCCCCTTTGACATTAGTATCAAAAACTGATATGTGCATAATACTAAAGTGTTTAGTATGTACACCATGTCTATATCCTTGTCATTATATGACTCCCCCTAACTATATGCATCGGTATAGTATGAGTATATATGTACATGTATACTTTCCTCTGCATACATTCCTTGTTCTTTGCTCTTTCAAATGTTTGACTATACATCATTTCCTCCTTTCATTTACTGTGACTATTCATATCACTTCCCCCCATTTTTCTTTCAGGAGTTCTAGTGCCATGTGCTCTAGCTCTAGCCTTGCATGCATATCATAAATGTTGTCTAGGACAGACATTTCTGGGGTCACAATTGGTGCATTTGCCTCTGTCATATGTTTCTATAGTAGTGAGAGTGTCGGTAAGACTTGTGCTTGAAGCTCATTTACCTCATCTCTAAACTTGTCTCTGTAATCTGTATGTCCTGTCTCAATTTTTGAGCCTGTTTGAGTTGCTCATTGTGCAATTTTATTGCCTCTTCACTATTCGTTAGACTTTGTGCACTTGTTTGAAGATCAGCATCTATTTGTGCTATCTTGTCGGTATACTCCTATGTGAGTTGATCAAGTGTGCATAATTTATGTATCAAACTAATAGCTTATGATATTATTGGATCAATTGTGCTAACCAATTCAGAAAGCTTTACCTTTTTCAATGCCACTTCCGGGCTTATCTTTTCTGCTAGCTTGAACTCATACTTCTGTTCAAGTCTTTCTTCCATGACCTTCTCAGCATCGATGTTTTGAGATGTGATTGCCTCTGTGAGAACCACTAGTTGATCAAGCATTGGGATTGTTTGATCAATATATAATCTGGTATACCTCTTCCTACTTCAAGTACCTTTGCCTCATTTGTAGCTTTTCTTAGTTTGTCTTGCATTTCTTTCCTCTCACAGAGTCTTGCATACTTGGTCAATTCAGTTGGATCCAATGTCCTGGGATCACAAACTAGTATCTCAATGATTTCATCCAGAGTTACTAGATTCTTATGCTTACTCTTCTTCTTCTTTGAGACTTGTGGGGATGCAGATGTATGAACTACCATTGCTAGTTCATTTGTCCTCTCTGAAGTGCTTGGTGAAGGCTTTGTTGATGATGCTTCTTGTGTTTTCTGCTCAGTGTGCACCTGTCATTTTTGTGAAGACGTCTCTCCAACAACCTTAGGTGACTGCAGATTTTTCTTCTATTTTCTTCTCCAACTCATCTTTCTTTGCTTATTCACTCTTATCTTTCTACTTGTCCTCTTCTACCTTTTGTGTTTCTTCTTTATTTTAATTAGTAGAATTATCTTTCTGATCATCGGTTGCAGCTTGCTCTGCAGTTGTGTCCTTTGTGTTATCTGTGGTGTCTTTTTCTTCATCATCACCCTTGTCCTCGGGTGTGCTTGTATCCTTTGCAATAAGTCCTTCATTACCCTCTAGTATATTGATTGCGTCCATTAATATAGGCATATTTCTTTGAGTGCTAGCTTGTGCTTTGTCTAGAGAGGTGTCCTACTCATCAGTTTGGTCTTTTTGAGCAGTGACATCCTTGTCTTTTTGTACTTGCTCTACAGGGTCTAGTTCTGTTATGCCCATGACTGAAGTGTCCTGCCATGTCTCATCAGCAACATTCATTTATTTGTCCTCTGATGTCTTCAATTATTGTTGCCTTCCCTGATCCTTAAGTGTTATGAATATTACATCGTCTTTCCTTGTCTTTCTCCTCCTCTCTATGAGGTGTGTCGGTGAGAAGTAATTGTTCCTCATGACTTGATGACTTGTTGACTCTACTGGTAGATCCAGGACTTGTCTCCATTTTGTTTCGGTCATTGTGTTTATCTCTATAAACTTATCTTCAAGCACTTTGTAAGCCCTTATCTTGACTACAAACTTGCCTGAGTGCTTCTTCATAATTGCTTTGATTTCTTCAACCTTAGATTTGGGAGGCATAAGTATAACAAGTACCCTCTCCCTTGCTTATCTTTTGGTTTGGAGAGCATATGACCACTATTGGGATATTCTATTACCCAGCTCTTTAGGTATTTGGTTGATAAATTCAGTTGGTACATATTTGAATTTTACCAGTGACCTGATGATTGCCTCTTGTGCCTTATTTTGGTCCTCTGGTTTGAGTGTATCCCATTGTCTAATTTTCTTATCTGTCATTGTACCATGTGTAGCAATGGATTCAACAACCTCATCAATTGTTAGATTTCTAAAATTCTTCTTTGTCACATCAGGCTCATCATATTTTGTGTCTTCTATGTAAGATTTTGTCCTAACCAACCTTTTTCTCCTCTTTGTAGGTGTAGTTTTCACAGTTTGTTCCTTTGTTTGTTTTGTTGGTTGCTTCCTCTTATAGGTCCTTGCTTGACCTTTCTTAAGAGGTGCGGTATCGGTCTTAGAAGTTTGACTCCTTGTCCTCTACTTCTTTGTAGGAGGTGGAGGTGTATCAAATTGAGTTTCCTCGGAGTCTGATTTCTGCTCATCTTGCCCTTCACCGATGGTGCCCTACTCATCAGTTTTCTCAATTTGTTCTTGTTCCTCCTCATTTACCGATAGAATATTTTTAAGATTCTTGACCATCTTATTTTCTTATTGACATTCTTTTTTATTTCTAGGCCTCTTTTTGTCTTTGACCTGGCCTCTTCATAGGTTCCAAACCTTGGTTGTTTGTTGTCAATGGGCTCGTTGATCAATGCATCAATAGCATTGGTTGCTTGATCTATATTGATTTCATAATCAAGTGGGGCTAACCAAGCCGTTCTTGGTACAACTGGTTTTATGTGGGTGAAATCTGTATCCACCATAAAACATATTTCATCCCTATGTTTTTCTATCAGTTGTTCAGGGATCCTTGTTCTTTCCATCATCTTTTCCTTGAATTCAAGGAAGTATGCAGTCATAATAGATTCAAAATTATCTCCTAGTGATTTAATTAGTTCACTAATTTGTAATGCCACTGGCTTTGTAGAGTCCCATTTCACTTTTCCCACTGAAGGAAAGTATTCTTGAAAGTAGAAAAATATGCACATGATAAGTGAGTTGAACTTACATGTGTTAGTCTTTGCAGACCTGATTGTATTCATGTTCTCATCAAGTTGTTTCAACAAGATCTCACATAGATCCATTTGTACACACTTGGTCACTATTTTGTAAGTTGTGCTTACTCATGTTACCGATATGTTGTTCAACCTACTTGCCTGAAATATCTTGTACCCAATCACACATGCACCGAACCTCAGTTCTTCGTCGGTGATGGTGTTCACTTTCAGACCTCTGTTATCCCATTCAGCTTTAGTAAGCTTTTCAACTTCTTGCCTAGAAGGATGTTTGTGACCCTTAGGCTTGTCGGTTATTGGATAACCAGTGATTTGCTTGGGTTCATCTGACCACAACTTCTGGTCATACATTATGCCAAGTACCAATCTGATCCAGTCGGTTTTGAAGTCCCTCAGGAAATATAGGGCATTAGTTATCCCTTTAACCTCTAAGTCTTTGTGCTCTTCCTTCAGGTTTCCTTCTGCATCACAAAGCTTCTTGTAAGCTTCACCCATCTCTAGATCACCTATTTCAGCGATCTTGCAGTGAATGTAGGACCTTAAGTCCTCTATTAGCAAAACCCTAGGTGGAATCTTAGAAAACGCGTCAGTTTCATCGCGTTGCGATGCAATCTCTGAGCATATCTTGTATTTGGGTTCTACACAGGTGTTATTCTTGATTAACCTAACCACATTCTTCTTATCACTCTTGATCTTAGCGGTTCTTGAGGTGGTTGCCATCATTTTTCAAGTTTTAGGGATTTCTTGAAAAATAGCGACAAAGTACTTTCAATGCTCTCAGTACTTACTTTGATCCATGATAATACTGAATGATCTGTTTGATGTGTGCTTGGATCGAGTTTAGGTCGCTCTGTTGAATGCTCTTCAGTCGCTCTATTTTTTGCTCTGCTTTTCTCTTCAAATTTTGGGTGCAAAATGAAGTGCTTTCGTTGACTATTTATAGACTTTTTGCCCTAAGTCTTTTTCATAAATGCTAAGCGAATCGTCGGGCCATGAAGACGGAGTTCGTTGAGGAGACTTTCAAAATCATCGTCAGTGTTGACATGATGCTCAGGATAGCTGTTAATAATTTTTCTTGTACCGACGGATATCGGTATTCTCTCATGACAACTTTATAACTTTGCTTCCCTACCGACGGGTGTTAGGTTACATTGGTAACTTAACCATTTTATGTGTTGATCGACAATTTCTGGTAAGTGTAAAACAACTCATTCATTATGTTTAGCGATGATTTTCGGTGTGTATACCGACGGGGTTGTTTTCTCATAATTGTAACAAGTAACATAATATGCATCTTTATTTATGCAGATTTTGACTATCTATCATTTTGTATAATGGAACTAATGCAAAATATGTCTTGGTGTAGTGCAGTTCCATACTTGTTCAGCTTAACTGGGGTTGGTGATGTCACTGGATCTATTGGATGGGGTGTCACCATTTGCATTGCTTTGTCCAGCTTCATCATTGCTTGAAGATTTTCTCCACATTTTGTTTCTAGCCCTCCGGATATCTTTAATGGTGTTTCCATTGGGATATGTGCTTGTCTCTGTCATTCGGTCTTTGCAATCTTTCTTCAGATGACCAACTTTGTGATAATGTAAGCATGTCATTCCGGGGTTTGACCAGCCTCTAGACCTTTTGCTCCATGCCCTCATGCAGTTCACAGCAATGTGACCATATCTACCACATGTTGTACAGTTTGTCCACGTATTGTAGTCCCATACATATTGATTACCAATTCTCTTTGGTTGATAGGGAGTTTCCTGGCCTTTAGGCTTCCATGCTTGCCTTTTCTTTTTCCAGCATTCAAGACTTGTGTGCCCATTCATTTTGCATGTAAGACAGTATTTGTCCATGTAGTTTTCTTTCTTTGGTTGATCCATCTTAGACTTACATTCATATGCTCTATGTCCTTTCTTGTTACATTTATAACAGAATCCTATGAATAAAGATGTAGATTTAGGAATACCTTTCATTTTGCCTCTACACACATTTGATGTGTGGCCTTGCTTTCCACAGTGCTTGCATGTTAGTTTTCTTGGTGTTGGATTTTCATAGACATTCTTTGGATTGGCTTGAGTTGATTATTCTCCATTTTTGATAAATCCTAGACCGTTGTTGTTGACTCTTCGTTGTCCTTCAAGAAAATCATCCATTCTTTTATTGCTTTTTTCAGCCTTTCTGATAACTTCATTATGTTGTTGTTGAATTCTAACCTCATGCTTTAGTTTTTCATTCTCTTCTCTTAGTTCACCAATAGCATGTATTCTTTCAATGAGTTATATATTCATTTTGTTTGCTTCTTGACTCATAAGAATAATCTGATTTGTAATCACATGGTAATGCTCAGCATGTCTTTGAATTTCTAACTCCTTCTCTTGTAGTTTCTCTGTAATCTTTCTTCTGTCATCAATAGAAAGTGTTCTTTTTGTTTCATCTTGTCTAGCAAAACTCATCACATCAATCATTCTCACCATCTGAGTCTCCTGACCGATTTGCAACATCTTTATTTGTTATGTTAAGTGTTGATTGATCTCCTTTAGATTTGTGATGTTCTCTTCTGATGTATCCAATAAATTACATGTATTTGATCCTGAAGATTCAAAGAAATCTGAAATCTCTTCTTCTTGATAATCTTTTTCATTACTCTGGGTTTCCATGCCTTTCCTCTTGTCCAAAAACTCTCTCATCTTGATTCTCGCTTCTTTATATTGTTCATAGAACATCTATATCTCAAGCTTTTTGTTCTCAATATTCTTATCAAATTTGTACTTCTCCACTGTATGATCTTTGCTCTTAAGCCTTTAATCTTTCCAACAAGAGACTTAGCTCTGAAACCAATTGTTAGGATTAATGGGAAGTAGTACTAAGAGGGGAGGGGTGAATTAGTACCTCTAAAAATTTTAACTCTTTTCACCATTCATCATTTAGCAATCATTATTTAATGTATCACCAACCATTACTGTTGTTCTTTCTTATGCATGTAACATTAATTCATAATCTTTAATTGTTTGCAACATTCATTAAAACATTTATGAAAGTAATAAACACATAATACAAGATATGATATCGCAAAAAACTCATGTTAGGAAGTAAAAACTGCGATGGGGATGGCACCCACAAAACTTCACTATCTCCAGAATGGAAGGGAGTCAATAAAGGCTTACAATTGATCACTTCTGATGATATACCATGTTAGGAGTATTAAAGTGGAGACCTATTAAGATCTACTCTGTTAAGAGCTTTAGCAACACTGATTTAAGTGTGGACTCAGTTATGAAATTTACAATAGGACTGTTAGGTCCTCCTTTCTTGAAAGGATTTCTTAAGTGTACTACATTTGTTAGAATGAGTACAAATGTTTGAACTCACTGTATGCAATCTAAAATTGTTGATTACAGATCCATTAAAGCTCTCATAATAAGAATATCACCTTAAGTGACTGATTAATACCTTTCTCTGCTCGTCGGTAGCCTGTGTTCTTGTTCTTGAAACTGATTTGAATTTTTTTTGTCCTACATGAAATCTCTTGTCTGGTCTCTAGATGCTCTTAGTGGCTACAATCATCATCGAACAACATGTTCACAATAGATTAAGCATCTATTTATACATGTATTTGACCTATCTTAGAATCACGCATTACAATGTTGACTCTTAGATCCAAGGTTTACAACTTGACCTTGATCTTTAGTTTGCATGTTTTAAATCAGTAAAATTAATTAAAATAATAGTAATTACATTGCTTCCTTTGCACATAATGGTTTTAAAAATAAATGAAGAAGCTATATATACAACTTCAGTATTTTATCTGACGTGGAAAGTCAGATCCACTTTTTGCGGGATGTAACTGATTATCGGTTCTTGGTCATCGGGTTTAACTGAAAGTCTGTCGGCGTTCCTTTGTTGAATTGATCGTCGAGTTCCCTTCATCTGTCGGGTTCCTCTCTTTTTTGTTCCATCGGGTTTCACTATTGTTACTCATCGGGTTCGTTTAACCTTTTTGTCATTGGGTAACACTAAATAGTGTTTATCGGGATGCTTTGAACTCGACAGTATCCAGTAACCTTGGCGTAGGGTAGTGTTGTGCCGTGTCTGTCGGTGTAGTGTATACCAATGGTGTAGATCATGTTTTTACTTGTATATACTAATGGAAAAATATAATGCCTTCACATAGTCTATGCCTTCTTGTTGTGAGTAGCCTTTACATACTAGTCTAGCCTTGTTTCTTACCACTGTGCCTTCCTCATCCATCTTGTTTCTGAAAACCCATTTAGTGCCAATCACATTTTTGTTCTTAGGTCTTGGAACCAATTTCCAAGTGTTGTTTTTCTTTATCTTTTCTAGTTCTTCCATGGCTTTAGTCCAAGATTCATCTCTACATGCTTCATCAGTAGTCTTTGGTTCAACTTGAGAAATCAAACAGATCTCATCTCTAACTCTAGATCTAGTCATCATGTATTTTCTTGCATCACCAATAATTTGATCTTTAGGATGATTTTTCTTTACATACCTTGGTGTCTTCAATGTCTCAGTAGCTTCAGTCTATTCATCTTCAATCTCATTATCAATCATCAAGGATTCTTTAGGCTCAGCAACAACCTCTTTTGTTTCTGTTATCTGACCACAATCATATATTATTTCCTATATTTGAAACTTTTCATCTATCCTCACATTGGCACTTTCAATCAATTTCCTCAATCTTATATTGAAACATTTATATGCTTTACTCTTAGTGGAATAACCAGGAAAGATTCTTTCATCACTTCTAGCATCAAACTTGCCTATCTCATTATCTCTCTTGATATAACATTTACTACCAAATATTCTGAAATATTTCACAGTAGGTTTATGATCAAACCATAATTCATAGGGAGTTTTACTTGTACCTTCTCTGATCTGAATTTTGTTCAATGTCTACACAGCAATGCCAACTGCTTCTCTCCAATGAACATGTTGTTGGAGATTTGCTTCTGTGCAAATAATTGATTGTATGTTTGTCATTAATGACAACATATAATATACAGCAGTGATCTATATGCAATTATCACTACAGATGTTCTGAAGCTTACATGTTTATTTCTATGGTCTATACATGTTCTAAATGCTATGTGCATTCACGTCGAGTCAGATATGAAGTTCACTTTAATTATGTTAATCAATTATGACAGTTACAGAGACTGAAGACTATCTGTGAAGAGCTGACGTAATTACATTATTTCTTGAGTTGCACCTATCTTTGGGATATGCATGTCTGTATTCATGTTTAGTTATGAGTTAAAGATAATTATCTAAAGGCGCCAAATATGTGCTATCAAAATCGTGAAGTTGGAGTTAATTTGGTGGAGCCGACTTTGTGAAGCATCGCGTCTATCCAGTTTGGGTTGCGTGTTTGTAATCAAGTTGCATGGTTGATGTGGCCGACTAAAGAAATATTGAAGGGACTTCTAGAGCCGACGAAGATCACATCCTTTGGGGAAGATACTTATAGTAGTTCAATTGATGAATGCTAAGTGTGAATGAGAAGAAAAGAGAAAGAAAAAGAACAGAGCAGTTTACTGGTTATTATGGAACAGTAAAGAGTCATCATTCATCAGTTGAGGATCTATGTGAAGAAGCAGGAAGAGACTACAATTCATTGGAACTGATCAAGATAGTAGGTCTACTCAAATAGTTCATATATCAGATATAGCGTATATATGTTCTACTGAAGGTTGCAGCCTTCATCATTTTAGCAGTGAGCTTTTGGATAGTGAGTCCTCACCCCTAACAGGGTTACTTGTAAAAGACTCCTAACAGGATCTGACCTTTAACCAGGTCTCTGTACTTATTGCATTGTAAAGAAGAACTCCTAACAGGGTTGCAAGATCTTCTAACAGGGATAATTATACTCAAGTACAGTTCTTTGTGAGTGCTAATTCCCACAGGGGTTTTTACCTATTTGGTTTCCCCGTAAATAAATTGTTGTGTTCTTTATTGTGTTATCTGAATGTGCATTATTTTATGTTAATTGATATCTAAGTAAAGAAAATAAATAAAGTTGTTGATAACTGATTCACCCCCCCTCTCAGTTATCCTTTGGGACTATTCCAACACATGTGACACATTTCCTTCCAGCAACATAGTCCTTGCAGCATCTAATATAGTTATGCTTCTTCGCTCTACTATCTCATTCTGTTTTAGATTTCTAGGGGCTGAAGTTTGTCTATGTATTCCATTTTCTTCACAGTATGTATTAGATAGCTCTGAAATAAACTCTCCTCCTCTATCTGATCTCAAACACTTCATCTTTAAACCAAATTCATTCTCAAATTTTGCCTTGAATAACTTGAACTTGTCAAATGCTTCAGATTTCTCTCTCAAATATGTAACCCACATCATTCTAGAAAAGACATCAACAAAAAGTATAAAATACCTTTTGTGCGTGTGTATTTGGGTACTTGTTGAAAATAACACAAACACTCAATAGGTCATTGCATTAGTTCAGATGGTTAGATAAAACGTTCAAAACCACTAAAATCAGCCTATTGCCTTCTAACTAGAAAGAGTGTGATTAGTTGCATATTTAGCCCTCAGAATATGCTACAAATCAGTGACCAATACTATTCTAGCATGAAGGATTTGATTCAAATTTAAACTAAAAAG
>MU226694.1:96741-107958 GCA_018584345.1 Thuja plicata
CCGTTAATAATGGCCCAATGATGAAAATAAGTTCCTTTACATTCTTTTATGAATGATGAACACAAGATCCTATGTTTGTTGCTCTATTGCAAGTACACCTTTGCATTTTCATGTAGCTTGCATTGTTGGACCTCATGTTAATTTGCATTTTTAGGCTGCATTATGAGTTTGAGGGTTTCCTTCATCTTTCTTGTGGACTTTTAATCAACTATGATCACGGTCTGATCTTCATTTCCTTATCTTATTTCGTGATCTCAATCAAAATTTTCTATCTTAAATAGTTGATTAATTTTGGGGCATTCTCTTTCCTAAGGCTAATTCTTTTTCTTCTCTCCATTTCTTTCTACTTTTTTCCAAACTTCTATCTTTCATTCTCTTTCACCCCACTTATTTTCTTCTAATTCAACCTTGGGGCATAATCTTTCATGCTTGATGATCTACCTTGGTTCTGTGATCTTTATATTTTTCATCTTACATCAAGAACCTTATTTTTAGTTTGATTTGATCAAAATTTATCAATTTGTTGTTTCTCCTCTATCTCATTTTGATTTTGATTACGAGGGGGCAGTACCTATCAAACTTCAATCTTTGATTCAACTTTATCAATTATATCAGTATTTCTTGAGATTCTTATCTCTGACATGTCAATTACTTATTTTGGTGTTGACTTTGTCTTTTTTTTCAATTGTGTTTATTTTTGTCCTAATGTGTTCTTGTTTCGACCACACGTCTGGATTGTTTTGTGATCTCATTTTGACCTCACACTTCAATTGCATTCTTTGACTATATGTGTTCCCGTGTCGACCACACATTTGTCAAAGACCGACTACCCACCGTCGGTAAGTACCCGATAAACTATCTTGTGAAATTTGAATTTTTGAATTTTATGCATTTTTGTGCATTTTAGAGCCCTTAGAAGGTAGGATCGCATCCGGGATTCCGGATCGCATCCTGCGAAACGCGCATCGCATCCAGTTTTTCCCGGATCGTATCCAGTTTTTCCTAGATTCTGCGTCGCATCTGGGTTTTCCCGGATCGCATCCAGTCTTGTAGATTTAGTCTTATTTGTAACTAGAATCCATCAGGGATTCACATCCTGGATTTTGGGGATCGTACCCCGCATTTAGGATCGCATCCTATTTTTCTAGGATCGCATCCCGTATGCGCAATCGCATCCTTTATTTCCAAGATCACATCTAGTAGAAGACTTAGGTTTTTAATTTGCTTTGATATGTTTGTGTCCTGCGAACTTGAAATGACTTAGCAGAGTAGGAATATGCCCTTTGTTGTAGATAGAATGCTGATGTTTTACTGTGTTGTCAAAAATCAGGCCCAATTTGAGGTAGTCGCCTTTCGAGGAACTTATCCTGCACGAGTTCTGGCATTGTCTGACCGATTGTCAGATGATGAGCAGACTACCGTGATCCGGTGTGGATTGCGGGCACTGATTGGTTTACCCGAGATTGTGGTAAACCGAGGGTTGTTGACTGCTCTGGCCGAGAGATGGCATTCGGAGCACAACACCTTCCACCTACCTACTGGTGAGATCACTATGACACCAAAGAAAGTTTGGAGGATCTTGCGCATGCCCATGGTTGGTCATGAGGTGTTCTTCGAGTTGAGAGCTGGCGTGGTGATCGGGACTGCGCGGAGATTCTTTTAGGATGACAGCATAGATCACAGATACCTGTCATGGGACTATATGGTCGATCACTATGATCGATTAGCTGTATATTTAGCTCAATTGGTAGGCAACATCCTTATGCCGGACAGAGGTCAGCATAATTTCTTGGTGGGCTGGGTCAGCATGGTGGAGCAGATGATCGTCCACCGCCAATGATTTGCCTGGGGGAGTTTCATATTAGCTCACATGTACCATGAGCTCCACGAGATTGTATACCACCATACTCGCAGCATGACTATGGGTATATTGATCCTTCAGATTTGGGCTAGGGAGCACATCCCTGTGACACAGCCGATTGTTGACATGCAGAGGGAACCAGAGCAGCCCTATGTGTACATGTATGTAGGTCTCTTACAGCAGCCCCACCTGGGCAAGGTTTAGTATTGGCGTCGATTATTCGATGATATGACAGAGGTCGTGTGGCGACCATACCTAGACTGTGAGTTATGGACTTATGATGCACGACAGGTGCCTTTCTTATGTCAGAGCAGGTATTTGATTGGGCGCACAAGATATATTATTGAGCGTTTCTTGATCACCAGAGTTCTGAGGCAGTATGGCCAACGACAAGACCGCACAGAGGATGTGGCAGTATATGCTCGTATCAGAGATGAGGTAGCTGAGTGGGGATCACAGCTTACTTATGATACAGCCTCACAGGATATTCGAGATATGGTGCGATAGACTGGGACCCTCACCCATACATTGAGGATGTTGGAGTATCAGATGGGTATGCTGCAGAGATGCTTCAGCATCCATTTCCACGATTCACAGTACCTGAGGAGATTATTCCTCATATAGAGGAGCCGCTGGATTATGAGCCCGAGGATCAACCTGTCAGGGGGAGAGGCGGCAGAGACAGAGCACCAAGGAGACATGGGAGTCGTGATGGTGGTAGAGATGGCGACAGAGGCAGCAGGCACCCTCCCCCAGATGATAGGCATGATGGTGATGATAGGGGTGAGGTGGAGAGGCAGTAGATACCGGCGGTCCGAGTGGCAGTGGGCAGAGACGCCAGAGATATAGGTTTGTGGCCCCACAGAGAGATCTTGGCCCGTTACTTACTCTTGAGAAGCAGAGATAGTGGAGACAGAGAGTGCGTGAGCAGGATCCTGGTAGAGATGAGGACCCTCTATCTAGGTGCAAGCAGGAGAGAGAGCAGCTCAGAGCGCAGATCACAGCCTTCGAGGCTAAGGTTACCACTGTTGATGCACTTTTAGCAGACAGGGATAGACAGCTTGAGCGACTGAGAGCTGAGAGGGATACACAGGCCTGGACAACAGTCCATCAGGGACAGAGGGCGACATACTATTACACCTTGTATCACGCAGCAGTACCGGAGGGTCAGAGAGCACCCACTTTTTCTCATATAGCTCAGCAGTTAGAGGGGGCCATGCCGCCTCCAGCAGCTCCATTCATGCCACCTCCTCCTCCTCCTGACCAGGGAGAGGGGGCGGGCCAGAGTTGACACTTTGCAACATTTTGTTTCTTTTTGAGATTATACATGTATATATGGATCCTACTGAGATCCCCCTTTTTGTACATTACATTGATTCGTATATATATCTGATTCGTGCTTTTTGGCATACTGATTCTCTTTATGTGCACTGATACACTGTATACTATCTGATACACTTTATGCTGTGATACTCTTTATGCTCACTAATACTCTTTATACTTTGATTTGTATCATGTTTGTAGTTTCTAGATTCTGACATGTTTCATGTGGTAAATGTATCCATTTTGCTTTCCATAGATGTGGTAAATGTATCTGTTGCACATGTGATGATATCTTGATCTCGTAATGAGTTAGTTTATAATTGATAACATCATTTTTATAATGTGGATATGATGAGTATATTACTGACATGAACAAATGATATCCATGTGAAAATGCAAATGTATGTTTCTTTGATTTTCCAGTTATGCAAAAATATATGTATGGATGCACTTAGGATGTAGAAGTAAAAATGCAATACATGGATGTTTTATTTTTGTATTTTCCAGTTTCGTGTTTTTCAAATGAATGCAAAATGTATGTTAAGAATGATATCAGTAATATAAATGATGTAATTAACTTGATATTTGTAGAAGAAGATAGAAACCATGTTTTCAGCGTAAATTTCCTTATGCTGTCATTACTGTTGGAAAAAAAATGCATCAGGCAATCTTTCAATGCAGCTATATGAAGAATCTTAGGACTTGTCACTAATTTAGAAATTATTGCAACATTTTTATCATCATGGGGCGCTTTTGGAACGGATACCATCGAATAGTACAACCATCACTAATACCCACTGACATTATGATAATATGAATACTATGTTTTATTGAAATGTCGGAAATAGACTTAGGCATCAAGGCATATAAGCCAAGATAAAAATAGTCACCTTCCTTTTAATATACCAGATTCTGATTAAGGTAAGATATTGAACCCGCAATGATCTTGAAAATTCATATCATTTGGTACATTATGATTCGTATACCTTAGTGAGAATCTAGATCAGAAAACAGACAAGAAAATTGTGTCAAACTCACCGTAGGTTACACATAACAAAGATTGAGACATATGCGGCTATCCACCCATAGTGGAAGCTCTTACCATAAACATCCAAGTTAGGTGAAATTTATAGGATCATATGCAATAATCACCATACTTAGAAAATCAAGAAAACATTATGCCCGCTATCCTTGTGACTCTTTTTCTTTGAGCAGACGTTATTGAGTAACTAAGAAGACATAACAAATCATCAATTGAGAATCAATTAGATAAAATTTATAATTACTTAGATGCCCCTAGTTGAAAACATCATTAGGACATTAAAGAATCATAATCAAACCATGAGCAAACTGTGTGTTAATTAGTACTTTGTTTATCCATATGTCAAACACAGCAAAGATTCATCAATCAGAAAATTAGAATATAAGCAATATGGTGTTCCATGTCTGTGTTGTGATAGGATAATCCATTCATGTTTGTGATCCAATACGGCCTTGTAGGAATGCTAGTGAATGTTTAAATGTCATGTCCCATGTCATCAAAAGACACCTTTGTTTTGAGGAAGTGACATTGTTTTGCATGTATTGAGAAACATTGTGTTTGTGAGACAAACCATCCTAGAGCAACCTAGCAGCCGCAACTGACTATGCCAACAAAGATGCCCCCAGTGCAGAATGACTTATTCCTAAGACATAAAGATAGACAAATCCCAAGCGAGGATAAGATAGTCATGTAGGAATATGAAGTCAGCGTATGAGCACAGGCAAAATTATGAAGGCCTAGTATCAGTAGCGCATTGATAGATGGAGCGCAGAACACAAGTGACGCCTGATTGCCAGTTTTCACCACTTGGCAAGATCTTTTTCTTTCTTTTTGCTACCAAGATGCCTGTTTTACCAGGTGTTCATCAAGGTACTTTTCTCTTTTTCAATTTTTTTTTTATTTTTGCTTTTTTGAATGTTTTTGTAGTATCAAGGCGCCTGTTTACCAGGTTTTCACCAAGGATACCTATTTTGTAGGACTTTTTCCACTATTTTTGGATTTCTTCAGGATCAATTTTCTGAATGTTTTTGGTATTTTGCAGGAACTTTTTGTTGTACAGGCTATGCTAGCCAAACATTAAGCGTAGAATCGCTTCAAATGTAGAGTGTTGATAGGATCTGGAAGAACGTCTCCCTCAGGTGTAGCTAATTGATAGGCTCCAGTCCCAAAAGTAGCAGTGATAACATAAGGTCCCAGCCAGTTAGGTTCAAATTTTTCTTTCTGCTCTCTGTTAGGCTGGTTCTTAGGATTCTCTTTTAGGACAAGATCCCCCACTTCAAACTTGTGTGGTTTAACCTTCATATTGTAACATTTGGACATTCTTGCTTGGTACACTTTGAGGTGATCGAACGCTTGTTGCCTGCGCTCATCTAGTAGGTCCAGAGAATTTATCTGATCAATGCGGTACTGTTCATCAGTAACCATTCCTTGTAAAGAGATCTGCAAAGATGGGATTTCAACCTCAATAGGTAGTACTGCCTCAGCACCATAGACTAAAGCAAATGGCGTGGCTCCAATTGGTGTTCTGATGTTTGTTCTGTAGGCCCATAGTGCCGGATTCAGCTGTAGATGCCAGTCTCTGCCAGACTTGCTTACAGTTCTATGTACAATCTTGAGAATGTTTTTGTTTGAGGCCTCAACCTGTCCATTACCTTGAGGATAATAGATTAAGGAGCAATGTTGAGTGATATGGAACTGTTCACAGAGGTCATCAATGTCTTGGTTTTTAAATTGGCCCCCATTGTCTGTTACAATTAAAAAGGGTATCCCATATCTACAAATAATGTAGTTCAGAACATAGCCACCTGTTTGCCAGTGGTTTTGATTAGCAGCACGGCTTCGACCCACTTTGTGAAATACTCAGTGGCCGTAATGATGAACTTGTGTCCATTTGAAGAGTTGGGATATATTTGTCCAACCAAGTCAAAGGCCCATTGCTAAAATGGCCAATGTGTTATAAAAGGTATGAGTTCTCTGGCAGGAGCATGGATGAGGTTTCCATGTGTCTGGCATTTAAGACATGCTTTTGAAAATTGAATAGCATCTTTCTCCATGGTAGGCCAATAATAGTCTACTCTGAGCAATTTTTTAGCTAATGAAAAGTCGTTCGAGTGTGATCCACATACACCTTCGTGGACGTCTTTTAAAGCTGGATCAGACTCTTCTAGTTCTAAACACCGAAGAAGTGTACCGTTGAGACTACGTCGATATAGGTTGTTAGTTATGAGGAAGTAACGCGATGCTGTCCTAATCAGGGATCTTTGCTCGTTTCTAGATAGATTGGCGGGAATGGTTTGGTTAGAAAGATAGGCAATGATACTGGCATATTGGGATTGATCTGGAGTATTTAAGGCACAGATTACATGGTATTTTGGATTGGCAAAGGTTGGATAGGATATTTCTTCCACCAAGAAGTCATAGAGGAATTGATGTTCCTCTAGTTGTAACATGGATGCTAAAGTAGCCATAGCATCTGCAGCTTTATTCTCTGATCTTGGTATCTGCTGGAAGGTGACGAAGACAAAGTATTTCTTCAAATCATCAACTAGTTGCTTGTAGAGCATCAATTTTTCACCTCTTGTTTGATATTCCCCATTGATTTGATTGATAACTAGTTGGGAGTCACCATATATGTGTAACTCAATGATCTTCCATTCTATGGCGAGTTTGAGGTCATTGACCAACGCTTCATATTCTGAGATATTGTTGGTGCATGGAAACATTAATTTGTAAGATTTGAGAATTTTATATCCTTGTGGAGTAATGAAGAGAACCTCGGCTCTAGATCCTTGTTGAGTAAATGACCCATCAAAGTACATCTTCCATGGATGTTCGATGAGATGCATGATTGTTTCATCAGCAAATTCAATTAGCAATGGTGCATCATCTTGGAGTGGTGAATCAGCCAATTGATCTACAAGTACCTGTCCCTTGATAGCTCGTCGTTCCACATACTAAATGTCAAACTCACTCAGAATTAGGACCCATTTTTCCAAACGTCCTGTTAATGATGTTCTGCTCAAAAGATACTTTAGAGGATCGATCTTAGCAATGAGCTTGATTGTATGAGAAATCATGTAGTGTCTTAATTTTTGTGATGCAAAGACAACTGCTAAGCATGCTTTCTCAATAATGCTATAATTGAGCTCATAAGCGACTAAGGTTCTACTAATGTAGTAGATAGCTCGCTCTTTCTTTGTTTCATCCTCTTGTGTGAGTAATACTCCTAGAGATGTAGCTGTAGCTAAAATGTACAGGAGCAAAGGTTTTCCATGAATAGGCGCCATAAGAATAGGTGGAGCAGCCAGGTACCCCTTTAACTCTCTGAAATTGGCTTCACATTGTTCATCCCAGTTGAACGCAACCCCTTTATGTAGTAGCTTAGTAAAGGGTTGTGCCTTACGGGCAAGTTGGGACATAAATCTCCTGATAGACTGGAGTCGCCCTTGTAGTCTCCTCATTTGACTGATATTACGTGGAGGAGTCATCTCTAGAATAGCTTTTACTTTTGTAGGATCTACCTCGATTCCTTTTGCCGATACTATGAATCCTAGGAGCTTGCCTGATTGGACCCCAAAGGCACATTTCTTTGGATTGAGCCTGAGTTGGAACTGTTCCATTCGATCCAATATCTTTCCTAAATCTGCAATATGAGTACCTCTTTCTTTGGATTTAGCCAGTGTGTCATCGACATAGTCTTCCATGTTTTTGTGCATCATTTCATGGAATATGGTTGTCATAGCTGTTTGATATGTTGCTCCGGCATTCTTTAGCCCAAATGGCATGACGTTCCACCAAAATGTGCCCCATGCACATGTGAATGTAGTTTTCTCTTGGTCCTCAGGGGCGATCTTGATTTGATTATAACCCGAGAATCCATCCATTAAGGAATACATCTGCTAGCCAGTTGTAAGGTCTATGATCATGTCAATATTTGGTAGAGGGAAGTCATCCTTCGGACATGCTTTGTTGAGGTCTCTGAAGTCCATGCAGATCCTAATATATTTATCAGTTTTAGAAACAGGGACCACATTGGAGATCCAAGTTGCATAGGCAATGACTCGAATGAATCCAGCTTTTAACAACTTTTCTAATTCTTCTTTCACCAGTAATGCAACATGAGGATGCATTAATCTGAGTTTTTGTTTCACGGGCTTGATCCTGGGAGCTATAGATAAGTGGTGCATAATGAGATTGGGATCTAGCCCTGGCATATCAGTGTAGGACCAGGCAAAGTTGATATTTTTCTCTTTTAGAAATTCTGTAAATTGTACCTTCTCTTCTTCTGATAGGGATTGTGCTAGATGAAATATCTGAGGATCTTCAACAGTGCCCAAGTTCACTGGCTGTGTTGGTTCAATTAATACCGAAGATCTTTCCTGAAAGTGTTTCCGAAGGATATCAAGAGTCTCATCCTTTGGCGCCTCTGAGAGGTTTTCACCATCGGAGACGTCTTCTTTTTTTACTATTTTGGGATCTGATACTGCCACAGAGTGGTTTTCACTATCAGTTTGTTTTTTCTTTTTATTTTTCAGTTTGTGACTAAGAAACTTGATATCCTCCTATGACATGTTCTCGCTCCTTGCATTGGTGGAAGAAGGGTGAGGTTCACCAGCATTAAGGTAACAAGCTAGGGAGTGGTTATTAGGAAAGTTGAGCATAGGTGTAGGATTTGTTTCAGTCCAATCAATTAGGTCTGGAAGTACCAATTTTAGGAAGTCAGATTCTGAGAAGGACAGCATCGTGTTAGCATCAAAACTGTTAACCGAAATGACACGGTCTGTTAAGTTAATATCTTTGATGTTTAGATCTATAAGACCGAGATCATTGTTAAAAGGATCATTGTCAGTTATATATGGATCAAACTCTAGCAACTCATCAGTAGATAACTCATCATCTCTTTGTAAAAGGAGGCTTCTTGCTTGTAGCCTATGAAATTCTCGTAGAGTTATGTATTCACCAGTGTCTCTGTCAATGATTGGAGGAAGGAACTCTTCTTCTGCTTCAGGAGGATCAGTGTCATTGAAAGGGATGTTAGGTCATCTACTAGGAGCTGCAGAAGCTGCAAACATGTGAATTGTGTCTATCCCAATTTCTTCAGAAGCAATAGATAACCGATCATACTCATAGTCATGAGAGTCTGTGACATCATCATCAGATCTGTTCAAATATTCAACAATGTTTATTTGATGGACTCGGTTAGCTGCTTGTAGATCAAAGTGAGGTAGATCTAGGACATGTGTAATGGTGACCAATTGCCCCCAGTTAGGATGTAAATTTTGTGGCCGGGGTTCCTCTTGAGTGATTGTAGCTATGGTGTCTCCTACCTCTTGAATGGGTGGTTGTTCTAGTAAAGGAGTATTAAGATCCTGTGGTACCTCAAAACTAGGTACGTAGCGTTCTCCTTGATATTCAGGATTCTCTGTGCCAATATGTAGCAATCTCTCATAAAGCCATGGTTCTGATACTATTTCATCTGTTTTATCACTCTCTGCTTCAAAAAGTGGACTCTGCTTTGAAGTAGGTTTGTTGAATTGAGTATTAAAGCCCAGTCTTGTTTTATCTCTGTTGAGGCAGAACTCCATGGGTATCGGTTCAATGATCCCTCGTCCTGTGTCATTTAGAGGCCCTTTTCCTTTGTATCCCATTTGTTTGAGGAAATCATATCCCTTTACATACTATTCTGGAGATATCTTTACATGTTTGACCTCAGAGTCCACTGGTTCTTCTTTGTAAAGCCAATTCAAGACTGCCTATTCTTTGGTGTTATCTGAAGAAGACGTGGATGCCTTTATCATACCAGTAGCCTTGTGTACTTCTGGTTCCTGGACTGCGAGAGGTGTCAATGTTGATGATGATTTTCCGTAGGATCTTGGTGATACTAGAAGTTCTGTCAGGGAGGGAGTCAGGTCCAACTTGTATTCTCCCATACCTGTTTCTTGAAGTTTCAATGTTTTGCTAAAGCCTTTCATGACCATGTCCTTGGTAGTTTCAAGAGTAACTGCGTCCATAGCCTCCTTGTTGTGTGGGATCATGCTACCTGCCTTGATGTTGTTGCAAGTGTAATTGGCATCCGCGGGAATTGTCACCTCTATCCCATTATGTGGGAATTTGATGCATTAATGATAATTGGACGGTACAGCTTGCATCCCGTGGATCCATGGTCTCCCTAGTAGAATGTTGTAGGCTAGTGGTAAATCCAGAACTTGACATATAAAATCTCTTTCAATCGGTCCAACTATGATGGGTAGACAAATAATACCTCGGGAGGATCTTTCTTCCTCATCATATGCTTTGATGGTTATTTTATTTCTAGAGTCAATTTTTTGCTCTGAGAGGCCTAGCCTCCTAACAAGATCCAGTGTACAGATATTCAATCCAGCGACTCCATCTATCAACACGCGTCTAACACGAGATTTATGAATAAGAACTTCGATATGGAGGGGTTGATTGTGTGGATGAGTCAATGATTTGTCATCCTCCTCAGAAAAGGAGAGGTAATGCGGCGCTGAGATGTGATTGACCATTGCTTGGAATTTGTCTATATCTATATCCTTTAGAACATTAGCAGCGTGTAGAGCTTGTTCTAGGATTTCTCTATGCACAGTGGATATTTTGAGTAATTTGAAGATGGAAATTTTGCTAGCAGTTCTTTGCAATTGGTCCACCAAGTCATATTTTGATCCAGGGATAGTGACCACATGTTTTGCTCCTGGTTTAGTAATAGTGATAATAGGAACCTTGGGTGTGGATGTCAGTTTTGGAGGTCCCTTGATCGTAACCTGTGCTTGGCTCCGAGTCACAGCGTTTGTGGAGGATGAGGCTCTTTTGATGGTGACCATGTTGACAGATTCATTTTTAATCCTGAGCATATTGATCACATTGTCATTCTTGGAATAGGTGTAGTTTATCTCATTACCTTTTCCTTTAGATGTTTCTCCTTGATTATAATTAGGGAATGGTTTATTAAATGCTGTGTGATCTTCATTCG
>MU226694.1:112492-128325 GCA_018584345.1 Thuja plicata
TGAGAAGGGTTAGAACCCAGGGTAGAAGTGGTTGAGATAGGTTAGGTTGGGGTTTGAAGGAATATTAATAAATGAAATAAACTTATTTAATTCATTTAGAAATATAGGAATTAATTATTTAAACAATAAAATTGCTTTTTAATAATTGGAGGACTATAGCCATTTTAATTAAATTAAATAGGCTAGGGGAAAGGGGTTAATTGAAAGTGAATATTTGATTTTGAGATTTATTTAATTCCTTTATAATTAAATACTATAGCCATGTTTGATTTTGGTTTGATTTAATTGGTCAAAATTTATTCGAAGAATTATGGCTATAATAGTTAATATAAATCAGTGATAAAAATCACCTAGGATATTAAATTGATTCAAAAAATTATGTCAAGCAATAACAGGGTCGTTTGGACATAATCGAGGGTATGATCACACTTAGGGAAAATAGGGTCTATAGTAGGAACAGACCAAATTCAAGTGGTTACACCTTTCACCATAGTATGATCTCTTTCTTGTAGGACCACACAGATCTGTATGCACTAGATCCAACTTCCCTTTTTTTGAATAAGCTTTGCTCTTGAAAGTGCTTCTAGTATGTTTTCCCATAACACATTCTCTACACATAGTGTTAGATGGCTTTACAATTCTAGGTAGTTCTCTTAAAGCTTTTGTCATACTTGCCTTCACAATGTTATCAAAATTAACATGACAAAATCTTTTGTTCCATAACCAACTGTCATCAACCTTTGCAATAAAACAAGAAGCTTCAAATGTGTTTAGTTCAAATATATTACCCCTGGATTTAGTACTAGATGTTATCAAGTCTCTTGTTTTACACTTGATAGAACATTTTCTATTGATGAAGTTCAGTTGATAACCCTTGTCCACTAGTTGTCCAACACTCAACAAATTATGCTCAAGTCCATCAACAAGTAATACATTGTCAGTGTTAGTCTTTCCATCCAAAGAAATAGATCCAATTCGAATAATAAGTTTAGGAGTATTGTCACCAAATCTAACAACACCACCATCATGCCTTTTCAAACTCACAAACTTGTTTTTATCTCCAGTCATATGATGTGAACAACCACTATCTATGACCCATTCAGATTTCTTTTCAACTCTGGATACTAAAGTTTTTTCTTCATGTATAGGTTCATCATCCTTAATAGCAATAAATCCAATTTCATCATAATCACCATCCTCATCATCAGATATACCCTCACTTGCATAATAACATTCTTTGTCCTTTGAGAACTTAGATTTGAAAAACTTAGGTTTGTGCTTTGGAATTCTTGTAGGACATCTAGATGCAAAATGACTGATCTTGTTACATGAAAAACATTTCAAAGGTAATTTGCCTTCAAACTTACCCTTACCTCTCTTTTCTCTTCTAGCAATCAATGCCACAACTTCATCTAGCTTCCTTTCTTCTTCATGTATTTGTTCACATTCATCGGCATAGGCTCCAAGTTCTTCTCTTAGCTCACTACTACTTGTGCTTGCATTTCCATGTAAGATTATGTTGCTTTTGTGCGCGGTTGCTTTGAAGGCTGACTCAACCTTAGGTAAAGTGTCTCCCAATTCTGCGGCTTCAAATGTAGTTAGTGTGCCAATCAACATCTCTCTGGTGAAGTTCGGTGTCAAAGGTATGATCTCCTCTAGGGGAGAGGACCTGGTAGTTGAGCACCCTAACTTCACGGTTCTCAAAATCCTACATGGAAATTTCAAATCACTCCCATTTTTTTACAACAGCTTACCTAGCAAGTCCCCTGCTTATAACTAAGGTTTCAGGGCCACATCATCAAATACGATGCCACATCAGCATGCTTTTTGCCAATGTGTCCAAAAAAGCCCCCAAAAAAGTGAGACCAATCGTAGTGCATTAGGGACCCCCATACTTGTACAGCTGATGTGGCATCACACTATTGGTTGCTTTTTAGGAAAAGGGACACGTTTCATTCAATTATGGATAGTCATCATTAGCAAAAACAACTTTAAAATCATAACTATCGGTACAATGTTGTTAAAAATATTGGATATTAAATCAGCAAATGTGGGTATTTAATTAACAACTACTATAACAACTATTAGAACGTGCTCAACTACCGGGTCCTCTCCCCTATAGCATGAACCTTGGTTCTATATGCAGGTGTCAAAGATTTGAGTATCTTTGTAATCACTTCTTTCTCACTGTAAGTTCCTCAGAAGTTCTTAATACCAGTAACCACTTCAGTAATTCTCTGTGCATATGCTCTAATGTTCTCATCTTCTCTCATCTTTAGTGATTCCATCTTTGTCTTCCAGTTCTGTAACTTTGCTTGCTTTGTAAACTTGTCTCCAACATATAGTGCTTCCAGTCTTGTCCAGATTTCATGTGCAGAGTCCAAGTCCTTTACTTCAGTAAATTCTCCTTCTTATAGTGCACTGATCAAGCATTCCCTTACAACCATATTGCATGAAAATAGCTTCTTTTCATCTTCAGTGGCTTTCTCTAATTCATCCTCACTCGCTACCTTTTCTTTTTTCTTTGTTATCATCTAGTAATCAATTCCCAGACATAGCAAATGTGTTCTCATCTTGTTCTGCCAACTGTCAAAGTTTCCAGTATCAAACTTTGGACTATCCTTCCTGTAGTAAGTCATCTTCAAGATCACCTCAAGTTGTTAAACTATCTTTCTGAGGACCAATAGCTCTGATACCAATTGTTAGGAATAACAGTCCACAAGACAACTGAGAGGGGGGGTAGAATCAATTGTAATATAGATTATTGAACTTTAAACTTTATAAACCAAATCTGCAAATGTAAATGATAACACAGTAAATGCAACACCATAACACAATATTTGTTGTCGAGGAAACCCTGTTAAAGGTAAAACCCCGATGGGAATCAACACCCACAAATGATGTACTGAGAGTATAGTATCCATGTGAAAAGATATTAGCCCTGTTAGGAGCTTGTTACAACATTAAGTACACAGTCCATGTTAGGAGACAAACCCTGTTAGGAGTCAAAGAAAATAGTAGGCTCACTGCCAAGGCACACTGCCCAAAGAAGGTTAAAGCTACCCTCAAAGATTTACAATGTGAAACAAGTGTATAAAGAAAATACACATTCCAGTGAATTGTCTGATAGCAACTGTATTTGTTTGGTCAGTTCCAATGAAATATCAACTCTGCTCTATATCCAGCAGTCAACAAGCTTCGCAGCTTCCACACATCTCTGTCTTTTCTTCTCTATCACATCTTCTCCACAAGAAAATATCATTCATATATACCCTCTTACAATAATTCATTAGGTCGGCTAGTTAAGCTTTCCTAATACATAATTAATTAGGTCAGCCAATTAAGGCTTTCCATCATACAAATAATTACATAACCCCTTGCTAAGATACACACGGTATCTATAACAAGTATACATCATTTAGAATCCATCACATATACTTCCAGTTTTGTAATTCATGCTCACAATTAATTTCACTCTCTACATGTCTGAAGTCAGCCAGGAAATAGTTCTTCTCCAAAATACACGCCACAGCTGACGTCATCAGTATCTAAACAACAATCAAACTCAACCCATTACTCTACCATATTTCAGCTATATACCAGTAAGCTCGCATGTTCTAAAATATCTTCTCTAGAAACATATACCCGAAACACAGATACCTACTCTGTCCAGAATCACAGTTACAGTCTAGAAAACCAGTCTTCACCAAATCAACTGTAACATCCACATTATACAACATAGAGCCAAGAGACCTTAGGAATAAGGTTAGCACACATCCTTCTACATAAATCCAACTTCGATTGTTCTGAATCATCTGTATAGTGTTTGTACACGCCTTCCAGTTAAGTAGTCAGTCTATCTTCTCCATAGAAATATATGTTGACATCAGTGACAAAACATGAATATCAACAGCATGATCAGTAACCAAAATTGATATCATCCAACAAACTCTTCATTGGCTTGATCGCAACTTACATTATACACTACATTTGCTCAACAAACGATCAACACAAATAACTTTCAACTTTATCCATTATATACCACCGCCTTAATCAAGTCCTAATTTGGAAATTAAAAACAACCCACTCAAATCCAACGCGTCACATAACAAAATTAAATGCTCAAATCATATTTCCAAAACCGCATCGGCCAATTCAACGATTTACATAAGATATTGTGTCAAGTAGTCAAACACGTTTTGACCAAACACAACCTTCCTCAAGAATCATCTTCACATGCTAGCATCGAACAATGTGATGCCAGATCATCACCTTCAATCATGAAGACACATATCCGGACCATGACTAACTCAACCAATTCCACCACAATCACAACATCAATCACTGAACAAAGATTTATCAATTGTAACTCAAGAACACATACATTGTAGCTATTAACAACTCTGTCTCAGTTTACGGGTCATCTATCCATCACATCGGTCACTCAAATTAGTTGTGGTTACAACTGTAGCATTTCAACACTATTGACCACCATATCCTATGACCGCACCACAAGAAACAACAAATATTTGAAAAGGCATTCAAATCATCTATCAGCTATCATTAATTGTTCTAGTAGTTGCATTGTTATACTTCAATCAAACATAACTTACACAAATCATACATTCAATAGTTGTGATCATACATTTATCATCTAAAGACATTCCCAAGTCTGCCTTAAGTATCGTGACCACTGAAACTCACTGCAATCCTTCATTCATCACAACTATGCTTGGAAACATACTCAGAACACAAAGTCAATAGTTGACATCAATAACAACATAATTTTGATCATCATCTAATATGCCAACATAATAACAATCTAATCAAATCTGCATCATCTAATATGCCAACAAGAACAAGGTTTTTCAACCTAGGGTTTTGTTGGTGGGGTGGCGGAGGAAAGGTTTCGACCTATAGCTGTTGAAGATTGTGAAGATGGCTATGAGAAATGCTAGAGGTGGAGCAAGGAATACAGATCTAACATTCTTGGATTTGTTGAGGCAAATGTATGCTAGATTGGAAGCGATGGAAACTGCTCAGAGGAGAGGACAACATATAGAAGATGCAAGTGATGAAGGAGATGAACAGAATCAGAATTAGGTCGAGGAAGGAGAGAACAATGAGGCACAGTCGGAGTTGAAGCAAGAAGAGGAGAGGTTCATCAGAGTCTTGACTAATGTTAATAAGAGACCTCATTTTAATTCACCTGACTATCATAGTAACCTTGATTCAGATGAATTGATAGATTGAATCGCAGAGATGGATAAGTATTTTGAACTTCAAGGAACTAGTGAAGAGAAGAAGGTAAAATATACCTGCACCAAGTTAAAAGGGCATGCATCCTTATGGTGGGAACATTTACAAACAGATCAGCAGAGAAGATGTAAAGACAAGATCAAATCTTGGGATAGGATGGTGAGTAAATTAAAAGCTAAATTTTTGACTGGAGACTACCAAGTAAGTTTGTTTCGGAAGTTGCGGAACTTGAAGCAAAAGGACTTAAATGTTAAGAGTTACACTGAAAATTTTTAGAAGTTGAATATTAGATATGGTCATGTAGATGATGAAGTTGAACACGTTTATTGCTACCTTAATGGTTTAAGGGTGTCAATACAAGATGAAATCAGTCTAATACAGATTAGGAGTGTGGAAGAAGCTTACAAGTGGGCTTTGAAAGCTGAAGAAATGTTGAACCCGAGGCATTATAAAAGGCAAAGAGGTAGAGGAAGATTTTAGAGAGGTCGATCCAATACTAATACTAGAGGAGGTAGATCTTCTGCAGATCAAGGTAGGAATGAGTCAGAAACTAAGGATAACGATCGCTATAAGAGGAATGATAGGAGTTCATTCCTTATTTCTTATCAGTTGTCCATCCTCATTTAGCTTATTCCAGAATAATCACTTAGTACGAATTACATTTTTGTCTTTAATTCTAGCTACTAGTTCTGATGCAGGAGCATCTTGGGAACTTAGCATTCTTGCATCAACCAAAAATATTTGTTTTCATGTTTTTGTGTTTGATCAGCCTTAGTGTTTCTTTCTGCAATCATTTTGTGTATATGTTCAAGAATTGCGATCCTTATAGTGTGCTCATGGATTCATGTTGGACATTCTCCTAGGTTCACGCATCATTTGGTTGCTTTGTGCATGAGATCTTGCAGATTCTTGGCGAGACTGTCATCTTCTTCATGTTTTTGGCCACTCTTTGTGTTTTCCGATCTCGCAAAGGTTTTCCCCTATCGTGAAGCTTAACGGCTCATTTCTTGATGATGTTACGTTTACGGTTGACTTACTTGAGGGATCATGTTTCATATTTCATTCATTGGAAGTTGATCCTAATGATTTGGGTCCTGGCCTATTGCTTATAACACGTTTTCTTTCTTATTGGGAATTGTGATCTTTCTAGGTCGACCTGATGTTTGCGAAGGCTTTATAAGCTCATGGATTTGTTCCTAAAGGGGCAGAGTTTCATAAGATTATCTTGCTATAGCTATAAACAAGGATTTTGTAAGGGTTTTTTATTGTAATCGGGCCTATATGCCTGGCATGTATGACTACATGTTGCAGATCCATTGTATATGATATTCTGATGATAATAAAGAAGGTTGATCTCTCATTTCTCCATGTTTTTTTTTTGCTTCCGATGTGTAATTCAAGTTGTATTGATTGGACAGATCTCTTAGAGTTCCCTCCATCGTTGACTACATCAAGCGGTATCGGAGCAAGTTTTTGCAACCTAGGGTTTTTCTAGTGCGGTGGCTGAAAAAAGGATCTGACCTACAACTGTTGAAGATTGTGAAGATGGCTAGGAGAAATGCTAGAGGTGAAGCAAGGAATGCAGATCCAGTTGTCTTGGATTTGTTGAGACAAATTTGTGCTAGATTGGAAGTAGTGAAAATTTCTCAGAGGAGAGGACAACATATAGAAGATGCAAGTGATGGAGAAAGAGATGAACATAATCAAGTCGGGGAAGGAGAGAATGAGGAACAACCAAAAATGAATCAAGAAGAGGAGAGGATCATCAGAGCCTTGACTAATGTTAATAAGAGACCTCATTTAATCCACCTGACTATCATGGTAACTTTAATTCAGATGAATTGATAGATTAGATCACAAAGATGGATAAGTAATTGAAACTTGAAGGAACTAGTGAAGAGAAGAAGGTAAAATATGCTTGCACTAAGTTAAAATGACATGCATCCTTATGGTGGGAACATTTACAAACAGATCGACAAAGAAGAGGTAAAGACAAGATCAAATCTTGGGATATAATGGTGAGTAAATTAAAAGCTATGTTTTTTACTAAAGATTACCAAGTAAGCCTTTTTCAAAAGTTGCAAAACTTGAAGCAGAAGGGCTTAAGTGTTAAGAGTTACATTGAGGAGTTTTACAAGCTGAATATTAGATCTGGTCATGTAGATGATGAAGTTGAACAAGTTGCTCACTACCTCAATGGTTTCAGGGTGTCAATACAAGATAAAGTCAATCTGATATATATTAGGAGTGTGGAAGAAGATTACAAGTGGGTTTTGAATGTTGAAGAAAAGTTGAACCAAAGGCATGAGAAAAGGCAAAGAGGTAGAGGAGGAAGATTTTAGAGAGGTCGATCTGGTACTAATACTGGAGGAGGTAGATCTTCTACAGATCAATGAACGAATGAGTTAGAAACTAAGGATAATGATTGTTATAGGAGGAATGATAGGAGTTCCTATCACAATAAAGGACAAGGTAGTGGTGAGAGATGGAAGTTCAGTGGCACTTGTTTGAAATGTGGTGAAGCAGGGCACCGAGCCTTTGAGTGCAAACAAGGCAACTCTGAGAAGAAGACAAAAGGCAGTAGGTGAACAAAATTTGCAGATGATTCCACTAGATCAGTAAACTACAATCAAGTAGAGGAAGAAGCAACGTTGATGACTCGAAGAATCCTATATCACAGAGAACAAGATAAGGAATCTTTACAGAGGAAGAATTTGTTCAAAACCAGATGCAATGTACAAGATAGGGTGTGCAATGTTGTTAGAGATAGTGGCGGGTCAAATAATCCTACCTCGAAGGAATTGGTTGACAAACTAAAGTTGCAGAGGTTGCAGAATCCTAAACCCTACCAGATTGTATAGATACAAGATGAACACAAGGTACCGGTAAGTGAACAATGCCTAGTTAAATTCAAGATTGGATAATATTATGATGAGGTTTTGAGTGATATTATGCCTATGGATGTGTGTCATATCTTGTTGGGTAGACCATGGCAGTATGATAGGCAAGCTATACATGATGAAAGGAAGAATGTATACACCATTCTTGCTAAGGGAATGAAGAAAAAAAAATTTACCTTTAGCGGAACCCCTTAAGAATGAAGTGGGTACTAGTGCAAGGATTTATTTAGTGGATACCAGAAAGTTCTTGGATGGCATGAGGCATGATAATGTGTGTTTTGCTTTAGTACCCAAGAAGTCTAAGGAGATTGTATCAGGAGGAGGACATCCAAAAGAAATAATTGGATTGTGGAATGAGTACGCAGACATCATATCAGATAATGTTCCTAATGGATTACCACCTGTGAGGAGTATTAGCCATTGTATGGATTTGATACCAGGGTCTAGTTTGCCTAACAAAGCAGTCTATGGGATGACCCCAGTGGAGAATGAAGAACTCAATGGGCAAGTACCTAATTTGTTGCGCAGGGATTGATAGGAAAGTACACAGGGAGCACAAAGGAGTTTTGAATTGCTGAAGCAAAAGGTGACTGAACAAACGGTGTTAGATTTACCATATTTTAATAAGGTATTTCAAGTAGACTGTGATGCTAGTGGAAATGCAATTGGAGTTGTCTTGAGTCAAGAGGGGAGGCCTGTTGCATACTTTAGTGAGAGGTTGAATGATGCTAAAAGAAAGTATTCAGTATATGATCACGAATTTTATGTCATAATCCAAGCATTGAAGAAATGCAAACATTATTTGTTACCCAAGGATTTTGTATTGTATATTGATCATCAAGCATTGAAGTACTTGAGTAGCCAAGGTAAGTTAAATCAGAGACATATGAGATGGGTTGAGTTCATACAGAGCTATATATTTGTGTTGAAACATAAGAGTGGTGTGTCAAATAGAGTTGTTGATGCCTTGAGTAGGAGAAGATCATTTTTGACTGAAATGAAGATAGTGGTATTGGGATTTGATGAGTTAAAAACATTGTATGAGGATGACCCAGACTTCACCGAACTTTGGAAAGCTTGTAGAGAACCTATTGTTGCAGACAAGAGTAAGTGGTTAGATTATTTTATTCAGGATGGAATGTTATTCAAAGGTAGTCAGTTGTGTATACCCAAAAGTTCTATGAGAGATAATATTATTAAGGAAAAACATAGTGGAGGATTAGTAGGACATTTTGGCATTAATAAGATAGTGGCATTGGTGAGTGAGAACTACTTTGGCTGCAAGTTCAGAAGGATGTGCAAATTTTTGTTCAAAGTTGCTAAGTGTGTCAAGTTGCAAAGGGTAGCAGTCAGGATATGGGATTACATACACCTTTGACAATACCAGTTAGACCTTTGGAAGATGTTAGCATGGATTTTGTGTTTGGTTTGCAAAGACACAAAGAGGCTATGATTCAATTTTTGTGGTTGCAAACAGATTTTCTAAAATGGCACATTTCATTCCTAGTAAGAAGACTAGAGATGTAGTGTATGTGGTTGATCTATTTTTCAAGGAGATTGTGAGATTACATGGATTACCTAAAAGCATTGTTTCAAACAGGGATAGTAGGTTGTTGGTTATTTTTGAAGAACACTTTGGAGGAAGATGAAGGTTGATTTTAAGTATAGTTCTACTTTTCATCCACAGACCGATGGGCAGACAAAGGTTGTGAACATGAGTTTTGGGAATTTGTTGAGATGTTTAGTTGGAGACAAGCCAGAAAATTGGGATTTACTTTTGCCTCAAGCAAAGTTTGCTTATAATAATCCAGTAAATAGGAGCACGGGGAAGACACCATTTGAGATAGTTACTAGTTTTAATCCTAAGGGAGTGGGAAATTAAGAGATATCCGTCATGATATTAAGAGGAGTGTTGAAGGAGAAGAATTTATTGATGTTCTGAAGTCATTACATGAAGGAGTGAGACAACATTTGGAGAAAATGAATCAGGCTTACAAAAGGAGAGCAGACATGAAACGAAGACATAAGGAATTTTAGATAGGAGATGAATTATGGTGTACTTACAGAAAGGTAGATTTCTTGTTGGTACTTACAACAAGTTAAGGATGAAGAAAATTGGGCATTGAAAGATCTTGACGAGATTTAATTCAGGGAATGCATATGAAGTAGAGTTACTAGAAGACATGGATATATCACCTGTATTCAATGTTGCAGATTTGTATGAGTGTCATGAATCAGATTCCAGTAGCAATGATGGATCAGATGTGGAACAACAGTAAGAAGCTGATGGATCAGATAGAGAATATTTTAGATAGTCGACTTGGTAGAAGTACAAGAAGTAAGCAGTATATGGAGTATCTTGTTAAATGGAAGAACAAACCAATAGAAGATTCTCCGTGGATTTCTCACGCTGAGGTTGACCATTTTGGTTTCTTTTGGCCCCAGTAAAGTGAGAGGCTCACTTTAAAAATAACCCTGGGTGTCTAATGCAAGAGCATCTTGGGATCTTGGCAATCTTGCATCAACAAAAAATATTTGTTTTCTTGTTTTCCTATTTGATCAGTCTTGGTGTTTCTTTCTACGATCATTAATTGTGTATGTTCAAGGTCTGTGATCCTTACAACATGGGCATGACTTCGTGTTGGACATTCTCCTAGGTTCACGCATCATTTGGTTACTTCGCGCATGAGATTTTGCATATTCTTGGCGAGACTGTCTTGTTCTTCATGTTCCCGGCCAATCTTTGTGTTTTCCGATCTCACGAAGGTTTTCCCAATCGGCGAAACTTAACGGCTCATTTCTCGATGATGTTACGTTTGTGGTCAACCTACTTGAGGGATCTTGTTTCATATTTCATTCAATGGAAGTTAATCATGTTGATTTGGGTCCTAACCTATTGTTGTAACACGTTTTCTTTCTTATTGGGAAATGTGGACTTTCTAGGTCAACCTGATGTTTGTGAAGGCTTTATAGGCTTATGGATTTGTCCCTAAAGCAGTAGAGTTTCATAAGATTATCTTGTTGTCACGATAGTTAAGGATTTTGTAAGGGTTTTTTATTGTTATCAAGCTTGTATGCCTGGCATGTATGACTGCATGTTGCAGATCCGTTATATATGATTTTCTGATGATAACAAAGAAGGTTGATCTCTCATTTCTCAATGTTTTGTTTGTTGCTTCCGTTGTGTAATTCATGTTGCAAGGATCAGACATATCTCTTTGAGTTCCCTCCATCATTGACTGCATCAAGTGGTATCAAAGCAAGGTTTGCCAACTCTAACTCAATTTCAAAATATATATACCATTCAGAGTAGGAGATTTGGATGTTCTTCCTTACAAAGTCGTAGGTTTGAGTCATCGCAGAAGTTGCCTTAAAAACAATGCAGTCTGAAAGTGAATCCCTCTACAAGAAACTTTGGATTCGGCAGGATCTTGACGTGAATCCCATCTGCAAGAAACTCTAGAACATTGTAGATTTAATTCTAAAGTCTCACTTTGTGGGAGGAGGGCTTACTCCAATAACATGTTATTTTGGTGTTCGTTTAACCACGGGCAATGATATTCCCTCCCAACCATATACAATACATGATTGTCTCTTTCGAGCACTACTAATGTATTGACATGTTAGTCTTACCCATTGAAAAGTATTGATCAATAATTCAACCCAAATGATGAGGACTTCGACCTCATTATATATTTGATTGTTATTTCTCATGAGTCGGCACTCTTCATAAGAGGGATGACTCTACATAAGGTGGAGACTATCTAAGATGAAGAGATGTGTCCCTTAGTTATGTCGGCCCCATAATAAATATAAAACATAACATATTAGTATCTATGAGATATCTCCCACCGCTAATCACATTAGCCGATAATACATCAATATTTCCTCCCACTTTTGATTAGGAATAGGCAGTGGTTGTAGCAGCCTTGCTGGAAAAGAAACTTCAGCCTTGTTTTTTTGGCACTCTAGACATTCTCTCACATGCTTAAGAACATCATCCTTCATACCTGTTGCCTTAATATTAGTACAACCAAAATTTAAACTTTTGCACCTTAAATAATGTCTTCCCATAGATCCAATGTTCTTCCTCATTAGTTGTCCTCAAATTCCAGCTCTCATCTTGAGGCTTAATCTTTTCTTAGTCAACGCTATTAACACTTTTCCAAAGAAAAGTTACTGAGATTCGAAAGGGGAAAATATCAAATTATCTGACGAAAATATTTTGATATTTTTAATTAATTATTTTTAAACATCTCCCTTCTTGAACTTGAAACTTGAATTTCTATAAAAGCTCCTCTGTCAAAAGTTATTGGAGGTTAATTCCTTCTCTGTATTCGCGCAAAAACTCTTAGTTCATTAACCTACCAAAATAAGAATATTTAATTAACTTTTTGAAAACACGAAAAAAGATATATAAGTTAATTAACTCTTCTCAGAAATGTAAAAGGTTAATTAACTTACCAAAAATTCATAACGCGTGAAAAGTAGAGGTTAATTAACCTCCCTCCAGGTTAAGCCTCTCATATTTTTAACCCCTAAGATTGTGAACAAAGAGCTCATAGATTTCAATCTTCTCATGAGGTGAAATGAAATTTTTGCAGAACATGGATTTGAAAAAGAGCTTTAGAAACTTCATGGAATTGCACAGGCAGGTGTAAAGGCAAATTCTACAACCTTTGATAGCATCTTTCTTGCCTGTGCCAAAAGCAGAGCTTTGGAAGATCGAGTTCACATCCATCAAAAACTGGAAAGAAAGACTTATTTTCTCAGATTTTATAGTTGGGAATGATCTATAAGACGTGTCTGCAAATGTGGAACCATAGACAATGTATCTGTGTCATTAGGCTGCCACTTAAGAATGTTGTCTCAATGAATGCAATAATTGCAAGAATTGAAGAAAATGGATCTATTGACAGGTTTTGAAAACGTTCTAGCAGAGCATTCACAGAAGCCATACCAGCTTCCTCAAAGAGGCGTCTCATGGAGCATGATGATTTCATGATGTCTCGAACAAAGATTTGCTAATAAGGCTTTAAAAATGTTCATGCAAATGCAATTGGCTAATATAGAGCCGAACTCCATCTTTGCCATCTTCTTCCCCGCCTGTGCTAATATGGAAACTTTTGAACAAGTAATGGAAATCCATCATGACACAAAGGGATTTCTTCGGATCTTATGATTGCAAGTGTTGTGGTAGACTTTCATGTAAAATGGAAAGCATAACGAAGGTTCTTCAACCCTTCGAAGGAATGTCTCAATAGAATGCAACCTCGACGAAATGTCATTTCAAAGAAATCGAATACGGTTTAAGTCATCTTCAATACAGTCCATAAGACAACGCCAAATTTAAAGATATTCTAGTAGACATGCAAAATATGAGAGCTCGGGCCAGGATATGAATACCATCAACATGCAAGAAAATGGAATTGCATATGATATATAAGAACATATGAAGGCTTCCAGTTGTTTGACAGAAAGCACCATAGCAATGTTATCTCATGAAATCATGAATAATGCACATGAATTGTTCGACAAAATGTCTTCTTATGAAATGCAACGAACGCAGTATGCAACGTGGAAGGGAGAGAGCTCATGGGATGTTCGACGAAATTCTTGATATCCATATTATTTTGAGCACACCCATTGAAACCATTTAACAAAATCTTCAAAGTTATGGCTAGAAGTTCTATGATAATGTGCATACAAAGTGTTTGATAAAACTCCTCTAAGAAATGTTGTCACCGCATGAAATGTAATGATTGCAGAATGCAGAAAAGGGAATTGTTAAAAAAACGTTAGAAATTTTCAATCCAATCCAACCAGTGGTTACAATGCCAAATTCAACAACCTCTGTCAATTTCTCTTTACCTACGTCAAAATGGAAGCTTTTTATATAGTGTATAGACATTTATCAAATCGAAACATATTGATGGATAGCGATATTTTGATTGTATAAGTAAGGTTTATAACATTACACCCATAATAGGGCACTATTGTTGCATTGTTGACCTTCTGTACCACTCTAGCCACTTGGATGAAGCATAAGACTTTATCAACAAAATGCCAATAAAATCTGATATTGTTGTGTGGGTGTTTATACTTGCTGCCAGTGGAATACAGGAGAATATGCAGTGAAACATCTTTTGGAGTTGAAACTAAATCTTGACACACCTTATGTTCTACTATAAAACATGTATGTGGCAGGTGAAAAGTGGGATAAAATTGGAAAGGTATGAAAATTAATGAAAACACGGAGTGGAGGAAAAACATGGGCATAGCTGGATAGAGGTTAATAACCAGTTGTATACATTCCCAGAAGGAGACACATTACACCCACAAACGCAGGAGATCTGTGCAAAATTGGAGATACTATCATCGGAAATGAAGGCAGCGAGGTATTTTCCTTATACACAAATTATATTGAATGATGTAGAGGAGGATAAGGAATTACTCCTCTACCACCATAGTGAGAGGTTGGCAATAACTTTTGGGTTGTTGCATACGTCTGCTAGAACAACTATTAGAGTTGTCAAGAACCTTCAAGAATGTCATGACTATCACACTGCATCAAAGTTTATCTCCAAGATTGTTGCAAGAAATATTGTTGTGAGAGATGCAAATAGGTGTCATCATTTCAAACATGGAGAGTGTTCTTGTGGAGATTATTGGTAATATTAATTGAAGCAAGCTATGAAGAAAGTCTTGCAAAGTAACAGTGTGGATGTGTCAAACTCAATGGTCAGGTATCAAGTTTCATTTTTAGTTTAAGAAAAAAAAAACTTGTTTGGAGGTCCAGACCATGTCGCATACTTCCTCAGTTCATTTTGTGTGCTACACATTACTATGCGGATGGACTAATAGGGTATCAAAATATGTTAACGTCTTGCATAATAATTATACCATGGAGTAGTCACGACATTGAAATGTTTTTCATGAAGGATGTGCAACTTTAGAGTGTGAGTCTAGAGGAGTACTTGAAGGAAATGGGAATATGATCAGAAAACAGGAAATGTGAGAGGAGGGCCTACTATTTGTTATGTGGATGTTATTGGTATTTTTGAATTAATTGGCAATTCCATAAGTTTTGAGACTCCAAAACATCAATCGTAGATTAGACACTAGAGGGCATATGTCCATAATTTTGTGAGGATGTTCCCTTATATATTTAACCAATCTGCCCATTGTTTTAGGAAGTCTTTGAATTGTTATTTGGGTGCTCGGTGAAGAGGACTTTTAAATATAATAGCATCCATTCATAGTGGTACAAATGATGCATGAAGGAATATGATATTTGTACTCGTTGAGATACTTGGATTGTTGATTCGTCACTTGGGTAAAGTTCAACTAAACATTAAGGACCATTTAAGAAGAAGCGTATGTTTATGATCACACTCTTGAATGGTAAGATAGACCCATGTGGAAACAAAGAAGAATTTCTTGAGAAATTGAACTATCCAATTTCAATAAGGTTTGACTTCGATATAAAATTAGAAATATTGAGCATTGCCACAAGAAAATAATGCTAAATGAAGAAACTATTTCAAAATTGAGAAAATAGGTTGTGGAAAAGAAGGATGTGGACAAAGATCAGGTTGTGTATATTGTTGCAAAGAATAAATGGGGCTCATGGAGATGGACAAGACGAACTTTTGCAAACACTTGAAAAGACTA
>MU226694.1:159950-170793 GCA_018584345.1 Thuja plicata
GGTTCCCCAGCGGAGGTTACCTGGATGCATTACCAGAAGCACCCTAGGACAAATCTTAAGTTGGTTACAGCTGGGATCAGATTTATCAAGGCAATTGTTGTCACCCCAAAAGTGGTACTAATGGTTGGCATTAGCAACACTAATACAGCTAACAAGAAGCAAATAATGGACTGTGCTCTTGTCCCACTTATGGAAGGGATTGAATCATGGGTTTTGGGCATCTTTACCAAATTTGTGTGTTTGGGGATGTGTTTTATCACCAGAAGGCAGATAGGATCTATGATATGACAGATGGGCTGAGGTTCTTCTTGCCCTGTGCAACGTAACATTTCCTTTCGATTTTAATGAAGGGGGCTACCCCCTTCGGTAGTACTTACCAACAAACAAAAATAAACTTCTTCACCTGTTTTAAAAAGATAAATAGATTGTTCAAAAGCAACTGTATAATTTCTATAATTAGATCTACGCATTAGACCTGCACCATTTCTCCTCCTTCTTATGACAGGCCCTAAATCAAAAGGGTTGTATGATGGAAGTTCAAAATGCTTTTGGCGAGAGAATGATTTAATTATTTAATGTATAGTTATACCCACTCTCTCCGCAAAAAAGAGGTGTTTTATGTATATGGATGAAGAAACCGAAAAACATATGATGTTATTTCTATTATGATGAAAATATCCAGTTGTTACACTACTTATCGTTCCATCCTTTCCAAATGAAGTAATGCACATTTTCATGAAGATCTAACTAGAAATGACTCCCAAATTTATCACTTGTTGCAAATAAAGTTTAAACCTAAAACCTGATCATGGTTCTGGCCATACGAAACAATTAATAGCTATTATTCTTTCAACTTTTCCTGGTCATCGTAGACACAACTTTCAAATACTGAATGCTTTGTCATTTCAATCATACATATCGCTGATCCACATTTGGATGAAACTTTAACTTTCAATCTGATCACAGATTTCAGCAATCATTGCAAAGATATAAAATTCCTGATTATGAACCATGCTAACGAATAATATCTGGTATTGTTTGAACTTTTCCAGACATCTTTGGCACAATTTTTATACAGTGAAACTTTTTTCGTTCAAATATTTGGATCAATTCTTCTTTCTAATCTGAATTCAATCTTCGTTATTCATTGCAAAAGAATCAGAGGCTTAGTCTACATGTGTAGCTCTAAAAAAACCCTAATAACAAATTTATCCATAACAAATAACAACATTTGGTCTTGTTTCATGTTTTCCAGTCATCATAGACACAAATTGCAATCTACTTCGTGTCATTCGCACATTACCATCTCATTGATGGACACTTCGATTAAAATTTAACTACCAATGCAAGGAACAAAACACTGTCCAGAAAAGAAGAATTATCAAAAAGACGGTATGATGGTCTAAATTGTCTGCGAAGAATGTTGAATTACAATCCACATAAAAGACCGCATTCCATCACGCATGGCACAAACTATCCAATAAATTGAGGCCCCTTTCGGCTTTGAAATATTACTTCAAAAAACATAATAAATCACATTAAAATGTTTCAAGAGAATCCTAATCTAATTCTTTCAAAACTTTAATCCCCATGGTCCTAGCCGTACTAATAATGGACTTACAGATGGACTCCAGCGGCATAGTCTGACAATTAGGATCAGACTGCTTGATCTTTGCGATTTCGTAAATGTGCTTAACGCTGAGCGTGGCTACGGTCTCGTGCCCTGGCTTACCGGCTCCAGCCTGAATTCCAGCGGCCTTTTTAAGGTACCATGTGACCGAGGGGGACTTGACAATGAAATCAAAAGTATTATCCTTATAAGCGCAGTGAGGAGGACGGACATGGGAGTGTCTGGCTTGATGTGCAGTGTGCGGGCATTGAAATCTTTGCAGAAGATCATGAGGTTAAGGCGGTACTGACCAAGCGCAGGGCCGACGGGGGGCGCAGGCTTTGCTCCTCCCGCTGGGACAATCATTCGGATTGTGGCCGCCACGGGCCTCCTCAGAGCTTGATCTAATGCTGCCATTTTAATAAAGTTTCAGAAGATTCCAGAGATTGATTGTAGCGAATGGGAATGAATTTGATGTACTGAAGAAATTTGCAAGGGAATTAATAGAGCAACTGATTGCCGAAGTATCTCCTTATAAATTCCCTCTCGCGTTTTCGCTAGTTCTACTTCACCGAAAGTGTCATTTCAAACTTTCGCCCGACTCAGAAAGACCAGTTCATAAAAAAAAAAAACTTGGTGAAAATATAGACGGAAATGAATAATCCTTCGATTAGTTTAGGCTAATTTCAATAAAATGCATATGATGATTAATCTAAATTAAAATTACTTAATGTTGTTGGTAATAGATATTTTTAGAACTAAAACAAGTACCACGTAGTTTTAGTTTTTGTAATTAATTATAATTTATATTTATATTTAAAATAATATTTTTAAAATAGAATAAAACGTAGGTTATAACAAATTGCATCAAATAGTATCAAGTGTACTTTTTGCTCTTAAAAAACACGAAAATTGCTCTGCAACTTTGCCGCCCAAACATCCTTTTGAATTCCTGTCATGGCAGAAATTGCTGGGGGGTACCTCCCCCCACCCTGGAGACCCTATTCCCGACCTGATCTCTAATTCTGGGACAGGTACTTCGGATTCCCTATCACATCCTGCTCCCAAGGCTGACTAGAAAGGTGTGTTGGTTGGGACCCAGGTGGAATTGGACCCCACCCTAACGCTCACTACCTTAACGGAGGAAGGCACAGAGATCACTCTCCCTGACTCTGTTGTGGAAAAAAATATGGCAGAGCTTAATCTGGCCCTGGTTGGACGTTTCTTCAACTTCTGTCCCTCCATTGACATGGTTCAAAAATGGGTGGGAAACCAGTGGAAGCTAAAAGGGAGTGTTGTGGTTTATGCCATTCCTGGGGGACTCTTTCTCTTTCGGTTCACGGTTGTAGAGGACCTGTCTTTCATCCTCTCTGGATCATGGTTTTATGGCAAACACCTCCTCACCTTGGCTAAGTGGAAACTGGGCTTTGACCCTTCTACGGACCTCAGCATGATGGCGCTTGTTTGGGTCCGTCTCCCTGGGCTGCCACTCGAGTTTTGGGACGAGCTAGTGTTTAGATGGATTGGTAACTCCTTTGGACACTACATCTCAGCGGATCTAGTAACCCTCTCTAAGTCCCGACTTGTATTTGTTTGTTTCTGTGTGAATGTGTCTATCAATAAGACTCTCCCCAAATTTTTTGTTCTTAAGTCTAAGCTGGGTAAATGGACACAAGCTATTGTCTACGAGAATGCTACCCTCTTATGTGAATGTTGCAACTCAAAGGGTCACACAAGGAAGGATTGTAAGGCTCCTAGGAGGCCTCAACTTAAGTTAAAGCAAATTGTTCCTGTGACGAGGGCTTTTGAGGTTACTACCCACTCATCCTCGAGACCTGTCTCCTTGCCCCCAATGGGGGACGCCCCCAGCTCGAAGGATGTAAGAGTGCCTGCGATTCAAGGAAGTGATTCTACAACTGGGTCAGTTGCTGACCTGTTTGGGCTGGAAGAAGGTGAAATACCCACGAGTAATGAGCAGGGGAATGTTACAGAACAGGAGACTAGGCAATGCATCACCCCTGCTCCTGTTGCCCCACAGAAGGAAAAATGCAACTCTAACACCATCAACCCGGGCTTGGAGACTTTACAAGGTTCCAGCAGCCCAAGCTTGGCACTTGTACAGACAAAACTTAATGTTTTTATGCTTGCAAAAAACACATCTAGAGGCCCCTCATCTCCTCCAATGGTGGAAATTGTTCTCAACCCCATGGCCTGGGGTTCCCCGGTGGCTCTACGAGGCTCCACACCCTTGGGAACCCCGAAGACTGGGGATCAGGAATGGAAAACTCAACAAAAGAAGACATTGCAAAAAAAGATTGATGTGGGAGTGGACACCAAACCGGGACGGCTGACGGACAGAGCTAGAAGACAAAGGAGCACGATAAAGGAGATTGTTGCAGGAAGGCAGCGAACCCTGGACCTCAACCAAAAACGTAAGAAATGATTGTTCTATCATGGAATATTAGGGGGCTAATAACCCCCAAAAACAACTCGTTGTCAAGCTGTACATTTTTTATTATAAAGTTGACATTCTTTTAATTCAAGAGGTTAAAATGTCTTATGATAACTTTGAGGAGTTGGTGGGAAGGTTATGGCCTGGGGCCAATTTTCTCTACTCTGAGGCTCAAGGAGCTTCAGGAGGTATAGCCACCCTCTGGAATCCTTCCAAGGTCAGGGGTGATGCCCACAGTTTTTCCCACCACCACCTGGTAGTGGCCTTCACCTCCCCAAAGGAGGCCTGGCTTTGTTTTAACATTTATGCTCCTAATACCCGACAGAGGAGGAAGGGGGTTTGGGAAGATCTAAAGTTATCTTTCTTGAGTCTCCAAGATTCTAGGCTCATGGTGGCGGGAGCTTTTAACTCTCCCATGTTCCCTTCTGAGAAGTGTGGGGGAAATTTGGACTACACTGACAGTATGGGAGACCTAGCTAACTTTGTGGGAGAGTGTGGTCTTTATGATGTTGAGCTAAGAGGCAACCCCTTCACATGGACTAACAACAGGAAAGGTAGTCATCTCATACAAGTCCGCCTAGACCGTGTCTTCCTATCTTCCACCTGGGATCTGGGGGCAGCCTCTTCCTTGGTTGCGCTCCCTAGGACGATGTCGGATCATAACCCCTTCTTCTTAAATGGGTGGATGTTCGATACCAGTACCCTGCTCCCTTCAGATATGAGATTATGTGGGCTTCCCACCCAAGCTTCTGTGACAAGATCCAGCATTGGTGGTTCACACTGATCAAAGGCTCGGCCTTGTTTAGGGTTGCTTCCAAGCTTGAGCTTATCAGAGGAGAGGTTAAAGGTTGGAGCAAATTCACCTTTGGAGACATATTCCACACTAAGAAGGCGTTAAATGAGAAACTTGATGCTCTCCAAAGGAAAATCGCAGGGGGTGATCTATCGGGTGATCTACACTTGGAGGAAGAAAATACTAGGAGAAGCTGGAAGGAGACATTGGCCAATGAAGAACTTTTTTGTAACCAAAGATCCAGGGTCTTATGGCTGAAGGAGGGGGATCGTAACACTACTTTTTTTCATCAATCAACCTGTAAGCACAAAAAAAGGAACTCCATCACCATGCTCAGGAACTCAGGGGGCAGGAAATCTCGGACCCCATCCTACTTGGAGGGCTAGCCACTGATTATTTCTCCAGAGCTTTCACCAATACTTCTTTTGGGGACTCTGTTAGCCTCCAGGACCATCTCATTGCGCAACTACCCAGGGCCATCACATATGATGACAATAATATGCTCATGTCTAGGGTCACTGATGAGGAGGTTTGAAGGGTGGTCTTATCCATGGGATCCTACAAAGCCCCTGGTCCAGATGGGTTTCCCCCTACTTTCTTCCAAGAATATTGGGATATCGTTGGTTATGATGTCATTCATGCTGCGCGGGATTTCATCAGATGTAAAAAACTCCTTAAGCAACTTAATGACACATATTGTGTTGGTCCCCAAATGTGCGGAGCCCAAAATTATGGAGGACTTGAGACCTATTAGCCTCTGCAATACTCTATATAAAGTCTTCTCCAAAATTATGGTTAATCAAATCAAACCCCTGCTTGACAAAATCATCAGCCCCAATCAGAAAGGATTTGTCCCTGGTTGGAAAATTATGGATGTTGCCATCACCACTCATGAAATCATTCACTCCATTGACAATAGCAGGGTCGTTGGGATGGCCCTCAAGCTGGATGTTTCTAAATCCTATGATAAAGTCAATTTGACTTTCCTCTATAAAGTCTTGTCTGCTTTTGGTTTCTCGAAGTAATTTATCAACCTCATTAAGATTTTGCTTGGAGACTGTGAGATTCTTAGTGTTATTTAATGGTAAACCTAGTGCTAAATTTCACCCGAGAAAAGGTCTCCGCCAAGGGGACCCCCTGTCTCCTTACCTCTTTATCCTCCTTGCAGAGGTTCTTGGTCGTAATAAAATGGAGATGGCCCATTCCAAAGCGATTATGAGGATTAAGCCAACCACTACTTTGCAACCTGCAATCCTGTAACAATTTATTGATGACACCTTCTTTGGGGCCTCCTCAGTTAGGGAAGCTAAAATGTGGAAGCGGTTGCTGGACAATTACACTACCGCTTTGGGACAACATATCAACTATCACAAAATTTGAATGTTCTTCTTCAACACTGAGGACCTGGTTCGAAAAAAAATAATGAAGATTCTGGGATGTCAGGCTGACAAACTTCCTGCTACTTATCTTGGCCTCACGTTGACTGTCAAAGATGTGAAGAATGAATTTTGGGATTCTATCCTTGAAAGGACACAAAGGAAACTGGTGGGCTGGAAAGGTAAGCTCCTTAGTAATGCTGGTAAGATTCAACTCCTTGCTACCTCCCTACAAGGAATTCCAATTTATTTTTTGTCTATATTTAAAATATCTAGTTTCATGGCTGACAAGCTTGAAAAAATTCAACGTACCTTCCTTTGGTTGGGGTCTGAGGAAAAGAAACGCCTCCCATTGGTCTCTTGGGATAAAGTGTGTCTCCCCAAAGCCCTAGGGGGCCTGGGGTTAAGGAAAATTCCCAACCTTAATAAAGCTTTGCTCTCTAAGATGGCTTGGACAATGGTGAGGGGTGTTGACTGGTGCAGAATCATGGAAGCTAAGTATCTAGAAGAGGTCACTACTGTAAACTCTTCATGGTGCAAGGTCACCTGAGGGGCTCCAAAATCTGGAACAGTATCCTCAAATGCAGAAGTATATTAGAAAAAGGGACCATCTGGTCATTGGGTAATGGATTGGACATCAGATTCTGGGATGACCCCTGGCTGCCAGACACCATCCTTGGGAATTCTCATTTCTCCCAGCTGAGGAACATTTTGACCCTTGGTGTTGGGCCGCTAGTATCCAACTTTATCTCTAATGGTAAGTGGATTGACCTCCTCCCTCATCTTCAGAATAGACCAGACCTGACCACCCTAGTAACTAAACTTGATGACTTGCTGCTTTTGGTCTACATCCCTATAATAGATCGACTTGATAAATTTCTTTGGAGACGCACTCAACATGGCGGGTTCTCTGTCAAATCGGCCTATGGTCTGCTTATCAATGACAATGCTGATATTTCTTTTTGGGGGAAGGTTTGGAAGCCACAATTAATCCCTAAAGTTAACTTTTTATGGTGGACAATACTCCATGGGAAAATCCTCTCGCTTGACAATCTTGTCAATCGAGGGTTTAGCCTTGCTAACAAATGTTGCATGTGTAGGAAAGATGAGGAAAGTTCTAACCATATCATGCTTCACTGTGAGTTCATTGTCAGAATCTGGCAGGAGATCCTCTCTAGACTCAACCTCCTGTGGGTCTCAAACCATAGCATCTAGGATATGCTTCTTGAATGACACTTGCCCTCACAGCACCCACTGATAAAACTCCTATGGAGCCAAATTCCCTCGATATTTTGTTGGTTAGTTTGGAAGGAATGCAATAACAGGATATTCAGAGATACTGAACTCACTACAAAGGATGTTTTTTTTTATCTTAGCTACAAAATTTTATAGAAAAACCTACTGGTGAGAAGCTGGAAAAGCCCTAATTCTCCTCCTACTGACTTTGACTGGAATATTGCTAAGGATTGGGGATTAGGCAAGGATATTACCAGATTCAACAACTCTAAACTAAGAGCCAGAAAGGCGACTATTTGGGTCCCCCCTTAGGCCTACTGGCACAAACTTAAATTTGATGAGGCTACCCAAGGTGGCCTTCAAGCAGGAGGGGGAATAATAAGGGATCACTAGGGGAGAATGGTGGCCGCTTATGCTGGTCCCCTTATTGACCACTCGGTTAACCAAGCGGAGGCTGTGACGCTCTTATGGGGATTGAATTTCTCCCTTACTTGGGTTGCTCCAGGATTGAGGTCGAGGAGGATTCCAAGGTTATTGTTGATGCTGCTGGTGGTTGATCTATGGTTGGGTGGAGAGTTGACCCTATCTTGTCGAATATAAGAGGTCTGCTTGGTTGCTTTAGTGAGACCATCATAAAACACATTTACAGGGAAGGGAATTTTGTCACTGATTCCATGGCAGCTACAGGTCTGCAAACGAATGGCTTGCGATGTTGGCATGCTACTACTCAGCTGCCCAAAAATACTCAGGACCTGTTTAGGTAGGAAATGAGCAGTACCAACAACAACAACCAAAATGTTTAAAAATCAAAGTCTGATTCGGGCATTAAAAGGCGGACCTCAAAGCAAGATCTATTATAGCTTGGTTGTTTATCACATTTGGAAAGGCCACGTGGATTTTGAATGTAGGATCCCCAATTCTTTTTGACAGTGGACATGGCCTGCTTGCGTCAGTTCCTTCATAAAGTGTCATTATGTCTTTAAGTGGCATTAGATACATTTGTGATTTCAGGAGATTAATAAGAGATACGACGAAGATTGCTTTGATGATAATTACCGATTACAATGCCGCTCCCACATGTTAACCCCGGTGGCACCCTTGGGGGTGTTTTTTGTGCCTAAAGGCAATTATTACTGCAATTTTCATACGCAAAATGACAGATGTTTAAGGCCAAGTTATTATCTCATTTCCGTCATTTCACGCAACTACTCTGCTTTCTTTTCGTGCTCTATTTTTTGGTGGTATTGTGCTTTGAAGGGTTTCTGCTCTTACTGGGCGTGGAATTATTGGGTGAAGGTTGTGTCTAAAAACTCTGCAAATATGGGAGGGGATCATCATAGGATTGAACCAGACAAGATTGAGGAAAAGTTCTCCTCGGACCTGATGGTGATGTATTTTTGTAAGGAAGGAGGGATTTTTCCCTTCATGAAATGCTTGAATGGGCATGATGAGATGATCTCCCGCCAGTTTGCCAAAAGCTGGAACAAGAGAAGGGTCACCATTAATGGTATCACATTTGAGATTAATGAGGGGGTTATTGGTAAAGCTACGGGTATGGCCACCATGGGCAGGAAGTGGAAGAAAACCACCAAAACCCAGGCCAAAATAGAGTTTGACCAGTTCTTTTCCAATGACGACAAACTGGTGTCTAAAAATGACGGTTATAGCACGACTGACCTTCCAGAGTTCTGACCGAAGATGTGTAAGCTCGTTATGAAATATTTCACCTTGGAGGGTTGGTTTGGTACGTTCTACAATTACCATCTCCCTTTTCTTAATCATCTTAGACATAAGTTGTTAATTTTCATGCCTTTTTATCTTCTGCAATCCTTGGGAAATATTGTGGCTGCCGTGAATGAGGCAATCTCTCTTGGTAAAAAACCCATTTACCTTCACCAGGGGCTTATCTTCAGAATTTACCACTTCCACTGGGATCTCTTCCCTCCACCCATTATGGAAATTACCCAAATTTCCTAGCAGAATTTGTTGCCCTCGGTCTCCCTCAACCAAGGCATTCCCTTGCCTTCTAGTTCTATCAGACGCTCTACCCCTGCTGCTAGCCCTAATTCTTCTGAAATCTGCCCTACCCCTGCTTCGTGCGCAGGTAGAAAACATGACCTAACCCTGGATGACTCTCCCCAGTGTTCCCAAAAGTATAAGAAAATTTACATCAACCTAGACTACTCCCAGAATGCTGACCCCCAGAATGTTGACCCCCAGCCCACTAGTACCCGTTGGTCCTCTCAGCTTGCCAAGGGGAAAGGGAAGCGAGCTATGAAGGAGTTGTTCGATAAAGAGGATGTCTCGGTTTAGTCTCCCAGCAGGGATGATAACCAAATGAATATTGATCATGAAGTGGGGAAAAATGATAACCAAGACACTATGGCTGAAGTGGGCAAGGAAGATTCCGCCTCAGATACTATAATGGAAAACCCTAAAACTGTTGTGGGTATTGGTCTTGTTGGAAAAATCAAGTTCTAGATTGTAAATCTGGAGAATACGGTGGCTAAAATGAATGAGGACTTGGCCAACACAAACACGAGGCTGGCGGATGTCAGCAAATTCACTCTCAAAGTCATGCATGCCTCTTCCACTACCCTCTGTTTGTTGAATGAGAAGGCCTGTGCTGGGAAGGAGTATGTAGAAGGAAACATGGAACTCTTCAAGTTTCTCAACAAGGAGTGGGCTTACATGTTGTTGTCGAAGTGCTTATGGGATGGGAAAGGATCCAGTTGATGGTGAAGTGCAGGTTGGGGTGTTGTTACACTGCAAACCCCAAGCCCTATATATGGGCCAGTTTCTTTAATTTCAGTTTTAAGCCTAAGACTTTATTTTTGTTAAATAGCCATGCATGGCTTCATATTATTTTTTGGATGATGGACTTTGATACTATTCGTATGTGGGATACTTCTTGCTACTATTTTAGCTTTTATGTTTTAGTTTTTGATAGAGGTAGATGATGATTTACCAGTTTATTTCTGTTGACTTTACTGATTTAATATGTTGTTATGTCTGTTTAGTCAGCATCATATGTACCTCGGGTCAACACCCTCTTGCTACTGCTTATATAAAAAATAAATTACATCAAATTTATCAAATTTGTTAATAATGGTTATTGTTTGAACAATAGTAAGAATTGTTTTTGTTAAAATAAAAGTAACATATATTTTTTTGAAGCATATTAGTAGGTATATCAAATTATGAAATGGTTTGTTGGGTAGATAAGTAAGTTGTTTTATTTTCTTTAAAAAATGGTTAATATATATTTGAAAAAAGAAATATATAATAATCATAATTTATTTGTTATATATTAGATACTTTTTTTTGGGTCGGTAAACGCTTTTGATTAGAGCTATGAACCAGTGAGGCCACATTTT
>MU226694.1:178864-198082 GCA_018584345.1 Thuja plicata
CACCCATACCTCATTAATGCTTTCATAAATGAAGCATTAATGGCTCTTACATATTCCTTCCACCACTCCTCATTAATGAGTCTTACACTCTCATTAATGGCATCCCTTCTAGAGTCTTCTCCCCTTCATCCATTTCTCTTATAAATAGGATGGATTTTGAGCGCAATTGGCCCTGAAATTGGAAGTCTTTTATTGTATTGTTATAATGCTCCTAATTTTGAAGAGTTGATAGCATCCTTATGCTGCCCATATTTGGAGAATTGAAGAAGCAATCTTATTTTGCTCATGTTTTAGGGATTTTCATAGTGCTTTCTAGCTTATTTCTTAGTCATATTGTTATACTCTTCATTTCTAGAGCTAGCATGCATGTTTTTGAATCATTTAGATTACTTTTCATTTGAATCTTTTGTTCTTAGGTTGTATTTGTCACTGGAATATGCATAATCTGAGGGCTATTATGTCATTTTTCATACTCCTAGATAGGAAGCAATAGATCAATTTTGGTGATTGCTATGCTTACTAACCCCTTGTTTTCACTAATGCAATGATTTATTGAAGTGTTGCGTCTCTTAACAGGTACAAAAATCACACACACACACACAATATATATATATATATATATAAACAAGTTATTGTCGTTGTGTGGAGCAACAAGGCATGGCATTTAATTCAAGTTATATGCAGACAAAAGAATGATATAATTTATCCTTTTTAGGTATTCAACTATTCAAAATAATCTTAGATCATAATTGAAAAAAAGTGGGACCCACCGAACACCATAACTCCCAAGTGGGCAACGGGACTTTCAAAATGTAAACAATTCACGAGAGTGGTATTCGTGACAATACTTCCTATTTTGGTGAATAAAGCAATCACAGACTAGTCTCATTTGTGGAGAAGAGATATTTTCCATCTCACAATTTTTTTTGCACGAATTTTGCCTACAATAAATGAATATGGAAAAGCCGTAGAATTGAATTCCCAAAAAAATGTTTTTAAGAGCTCGAATGATTTAGCCAATCAAATTATCAATAAATAATTTTTATATATTAGAAACTTTAAAAAATCAATTTCACTATACAAAACATGAAATATATAACAAAATAATAAATATCCTAATTTCTAATTGGTCCATACACATTATTTTAATCACTAGTTAAACTACGAAATTCAAAAAGCATTGCAATAGTACTTGCTTAGCCTACTAGCAAGTACTAATAAAAGGATAAGATGATCAACTTTGATTGAATAATGACTTGTTATGATGATTTTGATGGTTCATTTTGAAGAGTGTGATAATTATATTTGATGGGTGTTTTTTTTATTTTGCATTTTATTAGAGGACATTTTTATAGGTCGACATAAAATTGTGATCACAAATTAACCATACTCGTGTGTGTACATGGCATGGAATACCAAACACATTGCATGGATGCACAATACAAAGACTGCGGTGTATACCAGCTGGCAAGTGGAACAGACAGAAGGGAAACGAAAGATGATATTGTTAACTCTTCTAAAAGTGGTGTTAACTTTTACGGTAGTGAAAGCATAAAACAATAATAGTTAATTGTCAGAAAAGAAGATGTGACCGCCAAGAGAGAGGGGTAGAGTCAACTACAACTGTGTAGACAATGAAAAATAAAATGTCAAATTCAAGATAGGGTGGTGAAGTTAACCATGGGGTCACGAAGAAATCAGAGTTTGAGTCAACCATGCAGCCACAATAAATTGTGGGAATGATTTTAGAAGAAAAAGCATGTTGTGTTATCCATATCAAAAGCCCTAAATGCGTGTTATGGATGTTATAACATGAAAAAACCCTAATATAGCCATATGGTTATAAACTATTTGGAGAGGAGGTAGAATAATAAATCAGGGCATTCAAAGTGTGGTATTTGTTGTTGTGTCTGAGGTAGCATGTCTACAGAGAATGAGGGGCAAGAAAAGTAGAGTTGGTGAAGAAAGTTAGTGAGAAGAAATTCGTCGCACTGACCCTATCAGGAATATTCTTCTTCTTTTGTTGGTATTTATCTTCTTCTATTTATTTTTTTATTGTATTTCACATTTGTATTAAGATATTAGAACCATTTTTTGTTTACAAATCTAAGTTGTAAGTAGTGGAGGGAATTTAGTGTAGACTGGATTAGCAGCAGCAGAGGAAAACCCAACATGGTGGAAATGAAACAATGGGCAAACCAAAGGATAAGTTGGGTTGAAATGGTGGGAAAACCTCATTGCACAACAATTGCAAGAGTGGTAAGAGACAGTCAAAGGAAGCCGGACTTCTGAAATTGGGTTTTATGATCCAGTTCTTTGTCGAATTTAAAGGGTTTTTCTGGTATGTATCTTATTATTTTATTTGGTTTTATATTTGATTTTACATTGGTTGTGAGAAATTAGAACAATTTTTTTTGTTTACAAAAGTAAGTTCTAATTAGTGGAGTGATTTTGTGCAGAGTGGATTAGCAGCGGCGGAGGAAAACACAAGGTGAAAGCGAAACGGTGGGCAAACCAAAGAAAAAGTTAGGGTGCAACATTGGGACAAAACGTCGTGACGACAATCACAATAGTGGAAAGAGAGAGTGGAAGGAATGCAGACTACTGAAATCATGTATAGTGATCTAGTTCTTTGTCGACCTTAACAGTGAAAATTATTTACATCTTTGTGGTTTTTATCTTATTTGAGTACACTATGGTAGATGTATTAAATTTTTTTTTAATGAGTTCTTAAAGTATAATTGATATCATGAATAAGAATGTAGAAGCTACTTCATAACAATCCTTTTTGTGACAAAGATGAGATATTGATCACATTCAATTTTATTGTAAAAAAATCTATAAAGTACACCTATCACTTTGCAATAATAAAGTACACCCGTATACACTTAATTTCACTAAAAATAATATTTTTCAAACGGTTGAGTTAAGAGATTTAGAATCTCTAAGTTGTTTGTTTACCCTCGCAGAGGGTTTAGACTCTTTTTAGATAAACAATCATAACTCATAAAACACTACATGAAAATACATAATGATGGATGCAAATGGAAGAAAAATCATTAATATATCATTCATAAATAAATAAATAAAGATTAAATTTACAACACTAGATGAGCCTATGTGGTTCTTCAACAACTGTAGACCTCCAAAAAGGCATGACAATTTGATGGTTTCATTTTTTTTGCCTTACCCAATCCCCTCAAAACTTCTCTCTCTCTCTCTCTTTGATATTGACCAAAAATTGCATTATACACCTTTTCCAATCCCTCTACTTGCCCAACCAACTCTACAACTGATGGAATGCATTCTTGCAACTTTTTGCCATGTTGAAACTTTGCAACTTTTGCATTTGTGACAAAACATTTTGAAAACGAAAAAATGGACTTAATGTGACCAATTACAACTTTTTCAACCCTTTTTTTTTAATATTTTTACCCTTTGACCAACTTAGGCTTTCCCTGGACCTTATAGGTGATTTTGAACAAAATGGCTCATCTAGCCTTACAACTTGAGTTGTTTTGATACAAATGTTCCTTACGACCCTACAAAGAAGAAAAAAATGTAGTTTTGCCTCATTAACATCTCCATGGCTACGTGCTCCTACACCAACGTAGAGGTTACTTGATGTTGATGCCCTAGGTGGTATAATTGTGTAACTTTTGTCCATACATGGAAGGTCAGCGATAAGATCTCTTTGAAAGAAGTAGAGGTTGACTGGTTGCAATGATGAACCTGCCAATCAATGTTGTTTTAAAACCTACAGTAACTCTTGGAATGAAAATTGGTGTTTGGGAGTTAGACATTTTTGTTGTTGTCTTGCAGAGGAGGCATAATTAGGTGTACGTACAACAATTACAGTCATGTTTTTAGTCAAGTGTTGTGAACAAGTTTGTTGGTCATTCTACTTATGCTTTGAGTTGTCAAACGTGTATCTTGAAATGTAGTTTGGGATCAAAGTTCTGCCCTATAGAAAGAGTTATATCTTGTTATATTGAAATGACGGGCCAATACTCATCAGGGCAGTCAATGTCAGAAGTATGAAAGTTAAGAAATCATAGTTTTTTGAGGTCATTAAGGGTGTCTACATGTTGTGTTCAATGGGTCTAAAGTGCTCCTAAATAAATTTGAGTTTGGTATGCCTTGAAGCCATAAATTTGGTGCTTGTAACCTATAAAGTCAAAGGGTCATTATGAAGATAAGTGAAGGGTGACAAGGGGGTATTGTTTGGGAACCACCATATAGGGTGAAACCAAGTATTTTTGAAGCCTTGAATCTCCTCAAAGTTTGTACACATGTTGTAATGGTGAGTTTCCACGTATTGGATTGGTGAATCGGGGGAAAGATCTCCCTTTACAAATCAGTCTTAATGTTCTATTTGATCAAATTGTAACATGAATGTGTTGATGTATCCCTTGCTCTGCATCATAGTTGCAGACAATAAATGGCTGAGAGACAACAACACCAATCACAGTTGAAAGATTTTGTCCAAAGAAAAATGGTAAATTTATTTGAGTAGCAGTTTTAAGAGAATAAATAGAAGAGACACTATTGACATAGAACCAACACACACCATTGACGATGCAAAGGTAGATTTGAATTCAATACCATGTAGGGATATTTCACAACAAAGGGCTCATAAATTTCCCATAACTCAATCAAGAAACCATATTAGTAAATCATACCTCTCTCCATGACAAGCTACAAAACATGTTCTTCCCTTGGCTCTATCAACAACCAGTGTTCCAATGTCAGCCTTACAAGTTTAAGGTTTATTTGCAATAGGTTGATGCTTGTACAAAGCCACAAAATATCCAAAATTACATTAAGGTTCCAAACACCCCATCAAACCTCCCAGACAACTTAGGCCAAATAGAACCACCATGTTTAAGCATATTTAAGACTCTCAAGAACTTTGATTTCATAAAACCCCTATCTAGATGTTGAACTTGGCTTCTCTCCTACTAGCCCCTACACATGAGAAAACAAAGCATAACTTACAAGGCAGTGTGGATAATTGAAAACTAAAGATAGATTCAAGTTCCCTTTTGGGGGGTTCCAAAATGCATACAAAATAAAGGCATAGTCATTTAGGAATATATTTGCCTCACTATGACTGGTAATATGTTCATGAGGACTAATTAGCCCACTCTTACAAAGCATTTAGTATAATTATTAAGAAGGGATCTTGAAATTTCCCTGCAAAGATTGAGTTAGAACCTATACGGACTAAAACTCCCATTTGTATGAATTTACAAGGCCATTCTCTATCCATTTTTGAACCCCTCATCACAATTCAGTTAAATAGGCAAGAAATGTAGGGTTAGCAGAGTACAGAGTCATAATTTTAATTAAAAATGAGAAGGATATCAAACTACACTCTATAAACCTTTAATGAACCAATGTAGAAGAAATTATAATAGTGGAAATTGCCATGAATTCATAATTTTGCATTAAAACCCTAAAAAACCCTTGCTCACAGCGCTATTGATAGAAAAACTACTAGAACTCTGCCTAAAATTGATGGAATTCACTCAAAGTTGTTGAAAATGGAATAATACTATAGTCTCTATTAAACATAATTAGTTTGACAACACCGTCTTACTACAATGGAGAAATTATTGGTATTTACCAAATTTTTCTATACTTCCTTGGTTGCAGGGGTTTCTTGTACACAACCCAGGTGTGCGTTGAGATTTTTGTTGGGATGGGGAGAAAAAGGAAATAGGAGCTCTTGATAGATTTGGAAGTGTGAGATGACGATGAAGGAGCCTGCCCCTTCTTATCTAATGAAATCACATGGACTCCATTTTTTGTCCAACACGACTATAAAGAAGACATGTGTGCACCAATACCTCTCAGTAAATTGGATACATTCCTCTGTGGTGAGTCTTTGGTTGATGGTTCTGAAGCCACATTTGTTTGCAAGAAGAAAATTGAAAATCATACAACAACGTGCAAGAAACATAGCACAAAGATGTATTTATGGCTAGTCAACCAGACCATTTCTTATGTTTCCACTTCTAAAACCTTTTTTATACATGTCCACTCATCAATTTGACATGTGCAAATGTATTTATTGGTATGTGTATGGTCCACATGATCATAGGGACAAGCCTCCATGTGAGAAACAACCTTGACAGTTTGAAAAAAGGTGGTTTTTAATGCCACGTGAATGTGAAGGTGTTCCATGGCATGCCAGATGTGACATTTTTGATATACAAGGAAATGTATCACGTAGATTCCAAGGGAAAGATCTATCATGGGGTGGGGGACCCAACAAATAGTCCAAGGTCTATGTTGGCTCCAAACCTTTTGAATTAATGAAAATATTATATATAGAGGTTGTTGGTGATGGATGTAAGAGTCGATGTGATCATGGAAAGACATTTATATGATCTTATGTTCACTAGCATTTTGAGGAAAAGGGATGGATTCTTGACATGCAAGGATGTCCTAAATGCATCAAGAAGGGTTTGGTTTGTTTGAGCACAAAAGGATGTGAATGATGAGACAAGTATTGTTCTACGAAAAACATGTGACAGAGATAACTTCTTCATTTCCCAACTCCCTTTTGTTGCGAACAAACCTTTTATTATGGGAATTCAAAGTCCTTGGATGATTCAAATGATGGTCTGACACTCACATCGGTCAATCATCTCGATGTATTTGACTTTTGCAACAAATAAGTACAAAGTAATATAACTGAAAGTTGTCCCACCTAATACAATGCTAATTTGAGAAAGTCTATGTGTTCATTGATGGAAATGTTTGTCATCATTCTTATTTCATGCAGTACCAATTGTACTCATTGTTGTTATTTCACGAGAATCAGTCTGGGGTGCCCATGGCATGGGTTGTGTCATCTCTGAACAAGATTGAGGACATTCAAGGCTAGTTAACTGAGGTTCAAAGATGAGGGATTCTTGCAAAACCTGATTGGGAGATCACTTCATTTATTACAGATGATACAAGAGAAGATATCACAACCATATAGTACGTGCATGTATCATTAGTTTGAAATGTTCAAATGAAATCTCTTGAAGTTTTTGATTTTATTTGATAGGATTCTTAAAAATCATTACTCATTACATTCAGGGATGTATTTCATCCAACACACTAACCAAATGGATACTAGCACTATTCTCATGTGGCCCTGGTTCAGCGCTAGTAGGTAGCATGCTCATGCGCGATGACAATGTGGAGGGACTAGAAATCGAGAAAAATTGAAGGAAGTACCTTAGTCGAACCAATTTTCCTTACCCTTAGATAGTGAGACTAGGAGGAGGGGGAGGTCAATAACATCCGAAGAAAATGAAGCACATGTGATTGTGGATGGATATATTTCATCCAACCCAAGTTAGTAATGATGGCCAACAATGAGGTCGGTTCTATCATCTGGCTAGTGGTTTGCATTTTGGTGCTTTTTAATGCTTTTGACCAAATTCAACCAGATGTTTATGTCTCTTTGTTGTACCCAGCAACAACATCCATAGAAAGAAGTCCTCGCAGGTGTTTGTCTTTCAACAGTTGTATAGGTGGACATGATATGTGCAGTGAAGCAGGGGAAATGACGATGAGGGACAATATGACATGTATGCAATAATTTTTGGCAAATATGATAGCTTAGCCAGTGGAAAACATGACACATTATCCCACTATAACAAAGTTTATCCCATGACAATGTATCTCCTATCAGTTATCTATGATGGGTGAATGGTGGAAAATTCTTACAGTGGCAGGTTTCAAATCGCCAACTTCTAGGCATGTTTCACAACAAAGGGATAATATCCTTCCCTTAACCCAAGAAAGCAACTATGTAGAGCACTTATCACTCCACAAAAAACTTCCTGACACTTCCATACTTCAGAATTGATCAGCATTTTTGCTAGCTTGGCTTCCATCCGTGACTCTTTTTAAAGTTGAACCCTCCTTGTCAAAAGGTTAGTCTTCCTCATAGGCTATAATCACCAAGCAAAGGCTCAATAGTTCAAGACTGAAGCCACTTTGGCAAGATCTTAGATCAACCAAATGCAAAATTTATACACCCTTGGACTAATTTTGAAGACATGACTACAAAATGGACTCGTTTGGGACACTTGACTACAATATATCCAATTTGATCATATGATTCGTTTGGAACACTTGAGAACAAAATAGACTACTAATTTACAATATAGGCCTAATTAGGCCACTTGTGCAAAGCATGTACAAGGATTCTTGACTCTTTATCAACAAGTCACATTCAAAGGGTCAAAAGAGGTCATAAAAACATAAAACCACATACTTTAATATTATAAATGATCAGTCTTTTCTTGTTCCACAAAACTGTTCTCACAACCCTCTTAGGTAGACAAAAAATGCACAGCTTAAGAGTCAATGACATCACTATTGTAGTCCCAAACAACATGTAGTCCCAAACAACATTCTCCATGTCTTCCAATATCAAAATCATAAAATAGACTCCTTACACTTTCAAACTACCAAGTTTGAAGATTTCTCAACGCTGGAAAGAGGATGAATATTAAATTCTTGTCGTAACCCTCACTGGCATGGGTTACTTACCTTGTCATGAAAGAAAAGTCAATATACCACTTGTTTCTCTATGAAAATACTTGAAACTAGTTTCAAATGAAAGGTATGTCATAGCCATAAATGTTTAAATACATTTGAGTTAGTTAATTCATTTGTATGGAGCCATGATAAACAATGCAACAACAACCAAAGACAATTTTGCAGCATAACATTCAGGTTTTATTGAACTATCAACACAAAATAACTTCAAACCTGATCGCCACCACTTCGATTCGAACATATATTGTACTATTTTTTATTTATTTGTTTATGTTTATTTGTGTTATATAAAACAATTGTCAACTAGATATGGGAGGAGGTGGCACAGATGTATATTGGATATTTATATTTATGGTGGCAGCTTATGTGCAATGTATATGTCTTTGTAGGTCAATTTTCCTATTTTTTGCAATTGGGTTTTGACGTCCTCATGGGCATCATGACTGTTGTGGAATGGATGAAGTTGTCACTTTTATGTCCCCTTTAACACTCAATATGTCACCCATTTTTTTTAACATATATGATATGCTATACTCTATACACATGTAACAATCTTTTTGTATATGTGCAAGCTCCTCCATTTGGCTTCCGAGACCAAGGTACATGTGGCATTGATAATGTCATTGCTACACATTTTAGTAGAGGGCATCATCCTCCAACATTTGAGAGTTTTACAACATGATTACGGGTGGTTTGTACATGTGGATACAGGTGTGTTCCGCATGAACATGCTAGTTTTCCATATGTATACACGATGATGTTTGCTTTGAAATCAAGATGCATGACACATGCAAGAAAGCCATATCTACCAGTTACAGGCCATAGTGTTGTAGCCTAGTAGTCTCGTACGATTTTAGGTCGACTACACATTTTTGACAAGAACCAACCAAGGATATCATGTGGAGGGGATTCCATCTGGACTTGTACATTTCCTTGTTTGCCATTTCCCAAGAAACTCATTAGTAATAGCTTTCACTAACATCTTTAGGAGACAGAAGAATGGTGGTCCAAGGGATAGGTTTTCACACACGCGGTGTAGATTTCCATCGTAGAGATGGATAAAGCAAACACTTCTAACAAATTTGTATATGTGATATATTTTGTATCAAAGTTTGCACTTTTTGAATATCCCTTAGAAGAATCCCATAAATGGGAGATTTTTATAATTAGTGTTTTCACAAGTATATGTGTTTCCAATCATGGTTTATGGAGTCTATATTCACCAATGTTACCGAATAAAAGATAGAGCTACGCATATAATTAAAATATAAAACAGATTTGCCCCTTTATAAAATAAATTAGTACTCCATATATTCACTAATTACTATGAGTGTAATTAAGGAGTTGTCATGGTAACAAAAGCATGAAGAATAATAACTATGGGATGCAAGATGGAGTACTCAAGTTGAAAAGAATTATATTATAATACATAAATAATTTGCTATTTTTTCTAAAATAATTTGTACTCTTTAAATATTCCTTAGAAGAAACCCATAAATGAGATTTTTTTTTAAATATTGTTTCTAATGGTATATGTATTTCAAATTATAGTTAACGGAATTTATATTCGGTTATGCCACCAAAGAAATGAAACATACACACATGATTCAAATTGCTAAAATTTGTATTAATGAACCATGAGAGAACACTTCCACAAATTGTGTCGATATCGAAGACCCAATGTCCACATGTTCAACTTCAAGCTATCATTTGAAGGTAATGGTAAGATAAGCATGGGATGGTATGGTATGTAAGATGGGCGACTAGATTTAAAAAAATATGTATTAAAATACATAGATTTTTTGGTTAGTTTTCATTTTTCCATTTTCACATAACTAGTTCTAAACTACATTGCACGTCATTTTTAAATTACTTGTGGGTAAATATCAAGTGTCACCTCCAATAAGGTGTCTACCATTGTCATATTCTCCCTTTTAAATTGTGATACAACTCATCTTCTATGACATACCCCTCATGTCTGGATAATTATACTGATTTTGTGGACCATGTTCATCAATATGAGAGGTATCCTTATTAATATATGCAAACTACACTTCACACTTCATCACAAAGTTGTCTTTGTCACAAACTCATGTAACCTTACAATGTGACCTACGTGTTGTGATTGTAACCATAAAACTTTGCAAACTTCTTCACACAACTCTAAACAAAATAATTGGAATATAAAATCCTACAAAATATAAAATTCAAATACCCCAAAAAAAAATGTTGAATACATGGATTGATTCAGATTTAATCAGTCATTTCTTTTCCTCTTTTCCAGTACACAATCATTACATCTCTGAAAAGTTACACCCCTTCACCCCTAGACTCTCTAAACTCCCACCTTCCCTTCCCTCCTAAAATTAAGACCATAAAAACAAAACTAAAAATAGAACCCACTCAACATGTAGCTATCTTGACTACAAACCACTCACACCCCAAAAAATACAACAAAATCTAAAATTGCCACCACAAAATATAGACAGCTAAAAGCAGCCCAAAATAGACAATATCATTTATTTCCTATTCAGAACATGGGTAGGGAATTAAGTGAGATGCTCTGCATCATTCTCCCCACCTTTGAAAAAATTTGAGTGTCCTAGTTCTCATCGGTTGTGCTCCATCAGATCAGCTTGAGTGATGCATGAATTGTAAGAATCTGGCAAATTTTCCCGCTCAATGAATAAAATCTTATATATGACTTGCTTCATGTTGTCAGCAGTTTAGTATCTAATACTCGTTCAAATTGCTCTCTTTTCTTATTTTATAATTACTTGACCCAAAGGTTGTTCTCCTTATTGTTCTCAACTTCCATCGAATCTTCCATAGTTCCAGTTGAATATCAGTACAGGTCAACAACATTAAAAGTGGGACTAATGTCCAATTCTTCTAGTAATTCTATTTGGTAGGCATTGCCATTTATCTTCTTCATAATATTTCAAGCCCCAATCTTCTTGGGTATCAATTTGATGTAGGTTCCTTGGGGTTACTGCTCTTTGCGTAGCTGGACCATGACCATTTTTCCCTCTTCAAAGACCTTTTCTCTCTGACGCAAATCAACTCTTCTCTAACATTGTCCTTTCATGGATTACAATTTGAGGCTAACTTGTTGGTGTATCTCTTCGATATGATCTACAAAATTTTTAGCTTCTTTACTATTATGTGGGTTTATTGGTAAATCAACCAAGTCTACAACTCTCTTAGGATTTGCTCCATACATATTTTTAAATGTAGAATTACCCATAGACTGATTAATGTCAAAATTATAGGCAAATTCATCTTGAGGAATCATCATATCTCATTGTCGAGTATTGTCTCCAAGTATACACCTTAATATGTCACCCAAGCACCTATTTACCGAATGTGTTTGACCATCGGTTTGGGAGTCGTATGTTGATCTGAATTGGAATCTGATATTCAACTTTTTTGACAAACCTCTCCAAAACATGATTACAAATTGGGTGTCCCTATAAATAGTTAAGGTCCTTGGTATACCATGTGCTCCCTCAATTTATCTAAAGAAAAAATGGGCCTCTTGACTTGCATCATTAGTCTTCTTACAAGGAATTAAATGAGCTATTTCAGAAAAAAATTTCCACCGCAATAAACACTGTATCATTACCTCTTAGGATTCATGAAGACTGAAGACAAAAAATCCATAGAGATATTAGTCCATGGTTCTCTTGGTGGTCGTAGAGGCATGTATAGACCAGTATTTTGATGCCCCCCTTTGGAAATTATACACATCTCACAAGAAGCGACACATATGTCCACATCTATCTTCATATTAGGCCAAAATAATTTCTCACGTATTGCTACAAAAGTATTATATCTTCCAATGTGAACTCATAATCCATTCGATTGCATCTCTCTTATGAGTTGTTCCCTCCTATATCCAAAGGGAATGCATATTTGATTCTCTTTAAGACAAATCCATCCAATAGTAAGTAGTCTTCAAATGATTGCATAAGTGAATGGTCTCGACTGCTAAGAATGGCATATATGTGACCAAATATTGGAATCATTTGTATATTCATTCTTCATTTATTCAAATCCCAATAACTCATTACTCATTACAAACAATAAATGATGCTTCTTGCTTCATTTATTAGTCACTACATTAGTTTTACCACTTCTATGGTTCACAACAAAACTATAAGCCTAGAAGAATGAAGCCCATTTGGCATGCTTGTGGAACAACTTACCCTCTGAATTTATATATTTCAAGGCATGCTTGTCAGTCAAGAAAATGAACTCTCTATGTAACAGATAATGTCTCCAATCTACGATGGTATAATCAAGGCTTTAATTTTTAAATGTGAAACCTTTTTTAAAATTAAATTAAAGTGTCCATATGTCTAGGCTTTCTCTATATATATTATATAATATTTAATATTTAATATAGATAGCTAGTAGCATTGGGAGGGGCTAGTCCTAATAATTAAATTATATAATTTATTATATAAATGTTGCAAGGTAATTTTAAATCTTATTTTATATTTAATTTCATTACACTAGTTTTATGTTTTAAGACAAATTGATATTATGTTTAGGGTTTGAGGCTATGTTTAAAGTGACAATTGAAATTGATTGTATTGAGGATTTATTTTGGGTAAGGGTTACAATTCAGGTTATTATTCAATTCAAATTAGGGTTTAATTTAATGTACACTCAGGGTTAGGGTTGTTCACTTCAATATTCAATTGGGTTTATAGTTTTCAATACGATTTGGACTCATTTTGGTTTAGGGTTGTGCTTAGAATTTAGTAGAGTTTAGAGTTACAAATACAAGTAGGTGTCAATAGGTTTAGGGTTAGGATTCATGTTCAATTTGGAATACTATTTCAATTAGTTAATGTTTAAGTTGCCTTTGGGTTATCATAAACTTTGGTCTACCACTGGGACAACTGTTTCATAGGTTTTATGCTAGGAGTAAATTTTGTTTACTCTTAAGGTCAAGTTACAATTTAGTTTGGGGGTAGGGTTCAATCCATTTCAGTTTTCAATTAAAATTAGTGTTTGGGGTTTAAGTTGGTTTATGCATACCAATTAATTGGGTTTTATTTTTTTTAGAAGTAGGTTTCAATTTGGTGCACAGTGTTGGTTCCCTAATCAACAGATTGAGAAATCCTCAGATGATGACAAATTCCTTCTATAGACTTATCACTTGATCTACCCAATGAATAGCATCAATCTAATGTGATTGGAATCCTCTATGCTTTAGGCTCTGTAGGACCTAGGTAGGTAGACCTATTCTCTAACTAGGTTGAAGCTTTTTATAGCAGACTGGATTATTCTTTTAATGATTCTATATATCCAATCTCAATATGGCATGAAGTTTTGGAATGTGAAAATATTTAATCCTTTCTTACTGCTTATCTTACTAGTTATTGAATGCTTTATTACTACTCCTTGATACACTACATTTTTTTTCTAACTTGTACTTTTATCAAGTAATATGATTCTCTTACTCAGTTTTTCTCGTACTCTATCTTCTATTTCTTTCATTGAGTACTAATTCTGATTTATCCATCTACTATATCTACTTCTCATCTTCCAACTTATGTTGATCTCTAATTAACTTTTATTATTTTCACCGATATTTGGATATATGATTATAATGATATACCAGTGCTTTCTTCCTATTGGGCTGGAGAGTCACTCTTCTCCTCGACTTTCATGTATAACACCTACGAGACAAATTTTAAGACCACCACTTGGATGACCCTGTCCACTTATCTAACCTTCAAAGTCTTCAACTCTTAGATAACATCTCAATCAGTCCTATTGAGTTTACCTTTCTCTTTACCAAACCAAAAAGAAAAAATGAGTATGGACAACAAGTTCGCATATAAATTTTGATAATCAGATTGAATGTAATTCAAATAATCTCTCCACACAAAGACTCAAGAGAGATTCTATTTTCTTGAAACATAAATCACAGGGGGGTTGTTCAACTCAAAGATTGCATGAACAACTTTTAAGAGTAAAGCACTTCCCATATATTAATTTTGAAAATGCCTTCTTACAATTGATAATGTACTTTTCCTATTATATGATGTCTCCTTCTATTACAATGAAACACACACACACACACACACACACAGATATATATATATATATATATATATATGAAAGAGAGCCACGAGAAGTGTCCTTTTATTTAAATCTTTACAAAACATAATAACATCTACTTAACACTAACAACATGGGAACATATTAATCTTCTCCTAGCACATCAGTAGCAACCACTATATGATCCTTGTATTCATCTAATATATGAGTGTCAACATCGTGTATTGTATTCCTAATGTCATACTCATGTACGATCATTTGCTCCATATGCTGACAAACCCCATCCAGTAATATTCCCTCTGCCCTATCAATGTCCAACACATGCAGTAATATTTTGTTGCATTTTTACGACAATATTCCATGCTCCTTTAAAGGCCCATCTTTGTAAAGCAATGGGAGAAATACTTTCTTCAAAGCATCCTCAAAATCAACTTATTGAGAAATCCTCAGATGATGCAAAATTCCTTCTATAGACTTCTCACTTGATATCACCAACAAATAATATCAATCTAATATGATTTAAATCCTCTACGCTTTAGGATATGTAGGAGCTAGGTGTTGGAAAGATTGCTACAATGTAGACAATTGTTATTTTGTCATTGATGTCAAACCTTAACTGGCAAGACTATTGTTGTATGTTTAAGTACCATATCTATTGATTGATGAAGATTTGAAGAATAGGATAATAAGAAGAGTGAGTAAATGGTTGAGTTATGAGTATACACTAGGGTACTTGATCATTTGGCACTTTGGCAAAGTGATATGTTGTTTATCTTTCACTGACAGTTCACTGGAAGGTCGATGCTAAGCAAAGAAAAGTCAATGCCGAGCAAAGCGAAAGGTGATGTCGAGCAAAGCAAAGATGATGTCAAGCACCAGTGAAATGTCGAGGGAGATAGCGAAATCTGAGCAACAGTATTTTATTAATTGATGAGATTTGAGATCTCTAGCCGACATAGTTGATTTTATTGGGATATGCATTGTTAATTAAGATTGGTCCACAGTCATTTAATGCATGGGAAACCGTTATTAGCGCATGAATTCAATGTTTAATTAATAACTGTATTGGAGAAGTAAATTAAATTTAATGATGGAAAGATCTGTTGGATCTGACCTAACCTAAAATCTACGATCTCGTTTAAGCGGCAAAAGATCTATCTAACCTAGATGAAGAGGTATAATATAACCTACTGAGGTTATTATTATGTATCCAAGTGTAAGGAGAAGTTGTATGCAAGAGTATTGCATGGTTAATTGACTGATTGGAAAGACCTATCAGAGAAGGCTAAACAGAGAAGCAGAGAGATTGCTTGATGGATTTCCAAGCATATCTGAAGTTTGAGATGAAAATGGAGGTCACTCAGTGAATTAGCATTAGAGATGAAATTGGATCTGGATTTGCAAAGTAAGTTGTATGTATCATATCACACCTGCTGATTACTTTCTAACCATTGTATCAGTTCAAATCCTTTAACCAGGTTGACCTAACAGTCATTGTATAAATCCTTTGAACAAGGTGACATTCAGATTGGAATGTTCTAAGTCATCTAACAAGGCCACTCCTGATAGGGTGATTAAATCCTTTAACCAGGTCACATTTGATAGTGTGTTTTGTAACCTTTAACAGGGTTGGCTCCTAATAGAGCTCACTTCAGAAGAGTGAAATTTTGACAACATGTTACTGGTGGTTTTTCCCATATTGGGTTTCCACGTTAGATCATGGTGTCAAAATGTGTGAATGTTTATGTTGTGTTTTACTGTTAAGTTTGTGTAAGCTTATTTCATTAGTGCAGTAAACTACACACTTTTGTTGTTTATTGTTGCCGAGCAGATCTAAGTTGTTGAAATAGTATAAATTTTTATATGGGCACATATAGACCTGAGGATAACTGATTCACCCCCCTCTCAGTTATTCTAAATTCATTCTAATTGTTCGAACATTGTGTGGTTGAAGATACTACTGAAAGGTATGAAGGAGGAGATCACATAACCAGTTTTCATATATTGTGATAACACGAGTGCCATTAATATTTCTAAAAATCCTGTAATGCACTCTAAGACAAAGCATATAGCTATCAAGTATCATTACTTGAGGGAGCTAGTTCAGAAGAAGGAAGTGAGACTAGAATATGTGAACACTAAGGAACAGTTGGCAGACATAATTACAAAATCATTGCCCAAGGATGCTCATGAGTATCTAAGAGGTAAATTGGGGGTAATTCCCCTAGTAGAGGCTAACTAGTTCTGAATGGAACTGTTGCATCAAATGTTTTATTAAGAACACTTGACACATTGATGCACAGTGAGTCACATTTTTAGGATGCCGCCTAAAAACTGTGAAGTAGAAGACAAAAATGTAAAAGAAGATCAGTCATAAACAAAGATGACAGGAACAACATGATACAAAGATTAGAACAAGATGAATCTGCATAATGAATATGTCAACATCTTTGGCATTGTTGTCAAAGAGGGAGATTATTGCTAAAACAAATTATTGATAAAAACAGATACAAGGGAGATATTACTGAAAGAGGGAGTTGAACAGACACAGAAAGATATCAGTATGATTACATACACAGAGGAAATAATATTTTACTGATGAGAATCAGAATGAAGCTAAAGACATTAATGAAGATCTGTTCAAATCAAGGAACACACACACTTTTTGGATTGTATGGTAACTTTGGTTGGAAATTATTGTTTTACAGTTTAGTGTTTCCATCAATGCCAAAGAGGGAGATTATTGGAAATATTTCTACTATGTAGACAATTGTTATTTTGTCATTAATGTCAAACCTTAACTGGTGAGACTATTTTTGTATGTTTAAGTTCACTGGAAGGCTGATGCCAAGCAAAGCAAAGTCGATGCTGAGCAAAGTGAAAGGTGATGCCGAGAAAAGCAAAGATGATGTCGAGCACCAATGAAATGCCGAGGGAGACAGAGAAAGCCGAACAACAGTATTTTATTAATTGTTGAGATTTGAGATCTCTGGCTGACATAGTTGATTTTATTGGGATACACGTTGTTAATTAAGATTGGTCCACACTCATTTAATGCACAGGAAACCGTTATTAGCGCATGGATTCAATGTTTAATTAATGAGAGTGTTGGAGAAGTAAATTAAATGTAATGACGAAAAGATCCATTGGATCTGACCTAACCTAAGATCTATGATCTTGATTAAGCGGTAAAAGATCTATCTAACCTAGATGAAGAGGTATATTATAACCTACTGAGGTTATTGTTATGTATCCAAGTGTAAGGAGAAGTTGTATGCAAGAGTATTGCATGGTTAATTGACTGATTGGCAAGATCTAATAGAGAAGGCTGAACATAGAAGCAGAGAGATTGCTTGATGGATTTCCAAGCATATCTGAAGTTTGAGATGAAAATGGAGGTCACTCAGTGAATTAGCATTAGAGCTGAAATTGGATCTAGATTTACAAAGTAATTTGTATATATCAGACCACACCTGTTGATTACTTTCTAACCATTGTATTAGTTCAAATCCTTTAACTAGGTTGACCTAACAGTCATTGTATAAATCCTTTGAACAAGGTGACATTCATATTGGAATGTTCTTAGTCCTCTAACAAGGCCACTCCTGACAGGGTGATTAAATCCTTTAACTAGGTCACATTTGACAGTGTGTTTTGTAACCTTTAACAGGGTTGGCTCCTAACAGAGCTCACTTCAGAAGAGTGAAATTTTGGTAGCATGTTCTTGGTGGTTTTCCCATATTGGGTTTCCACATTAAATTTGGTGTCAAAATGTGTGAATGTTTATGTTGTGTTTTACTATTAAGTTTCTGTAAGCTTATTTCATTAGTACAGTAAACTGCACACTTTTGTTGTTTATTGCTACTGAGTAGATCTGAGTTTTTGAAATGGTATAAAGTTTTATATGGGCATATCTGGACCTGAGGATAACTGATTCACCCCCCTCTCAGTTATTCTAAATTCATTCTAACACTAGGCGGGTAAACCTATTCTCCAACTAGGTTTAAGCTTTATATAACAAACTAGATTATTCTTTTAATGATTTTGTATATGCAATCTCAATATGGTATGAAGTGTGTGTGCTTGAATTGTGGCCTCTAAATCAGGCATCAACTCAGCATAGTCTTTACTCAATTGTCCAATTCACAAAGACAAACATGAATTGTTTATCCTGCAAATTCATTTGAAGCGACTTGCTGCCTCCTAATTAGTTGTGGATGTCAAATTTACTCTCAGAATGAGAGCCAACAACCTGACCATTGCTAACATGGAGGATTTCTAAAGCATGAGAGAAGATGACATTGTCATTAATCCATAATGCACTACAATTAATCTATGAAATGAGATTGCTCTTAATCTAGAAATAAATTGCAATTAATCTATGGAATCAAATGCAACTAGTCTAGAAGTGAAATTGCAACTACTCTATGGAATGAAATTGCAATTAATCTAGGAAATGAAATACTCTTAATCTAGAATTCAAATGCTCTTAATCTAGAATTGAAATTGCATTTAAACTAGAAAGCTTGAGAGATGAAATTGAGATGTTAGATATGTAAATGAATTGCA
>MU226694.1:198132-214522 GCA_018584345.1 Thuja plicata
AATGAAATACTCTTAATCTAGAATTCAAATGCTCTTAATCTAGAATTGAAATTGCATTTAAACTAGAAAGCTTGAGAGATGAAATTGAGATGTTAGATATGTAAATGAATTGCAAATAAAATCAACACATCCTTAATCCAAATTGAAATTGATCTAATTAGGCAATTTAAACTCAAAAGTATGAAAACAATTAATACAAATTTCACTATAGATTTGATGCTCTCAAAAATCATCCTCCCAAATGAATAAAATGAGGTCCAATTTATAGAAAACCATGGAAAGAGTGTGAAGAGTTTCTTGAAAAGAAACGGTTGCCTTTTCATTTCCATTTGAGACAAAAAAGCATGAATTATTTAATAAAAAGGATGGATTATTGCCACATGAGTGACCTTTCATATAGAATTATGAAATTCTTTTTGAGGATAATCCATTCAATCAATTAAATAACTATTTAATTCCTTTTATGTATATTAGCTAAAGGGGGTGGAATTAATTTAATTTAAAAGCACTTAGGACTTTAGAATTAAATCAATTAATCATAGGGATTTTTAGCTAATAAACCTTGATAATTTAGGAATTAAATATAATGTCAAATTTCTACAAATTTGGGTTTTCTGCATTTGAGACTAAGTTAATTAAAGTCAATTAGGAGAAGAATTTGCCTAGTACAATAGGACTTCAATGATGAGAAAATTGAAGGAGCGCACCAAAATTGATTAGATTACGAGGTGCCAATTTTGAGGTGTTACATTTTGCCCCTCTTTGAATTGATGTGCGAGCAGCTCATTGATTCAAAGAATAGTCTGAAGTGAAGATGAAGATATCAAAAGTCTAGGTTAGGTTGCCAAGACACCGATCAGATTGAGAAGAAGAATAATGTGAGAAAAGATTGGAATCGGGGTTAGATTACCCTAATGTCCACTGATAGTTGATGAAGATCTGGGACTATCTCTAGAATCAGGGTTATATTGCCCCAATACGAAGGTTAGCCCTCCGAGATCTAAGTTAGATTGCCTAGATAACAGTCTAAAGAGTTTTTTGAGAGTAATCTTCAGAACGAAGTGTAACTTTTAGGAATTAGGGTTAGATTGCCTCAATACCTAATAAGATTTCAAGAATCATCTCCAGAATGAAGCTTGATCCTTGAGGATCCGAGTTAGATTGCTCAGATACCTAGAAAGATAAATGACAAGATGCAAGACATCAAGATGCCCCTAGAGATTCAAGATCATGGAATATCTAATTTTGACCATAAGGTACGAAAAACTGAATATGCCCCAAGTGATGAGATGCCCCTAGCGATGGGGACTTTTGATTCAGATTAGACTGATTTGAGAATAATGCAAAAAGATTCAATGATGCAATCATCTTGCCCCCTCGGGAGTGAAATCAAAAGATGACACATCATAATGATGAGAGCAAGAAATCACAGAGAAATGAGATCAAAGATCCAGAGATATCTAGAAATAGATCAAGAGGAGACATAATCAATTTAGAGCAATCAGGGAGTCCTACTGACTAGGTTTGACCATAGTTGACCAAAATTGACTAGAGTTGACTTTGATGAAAAGATTGCAGCATCTGAGAAAATGATGACTAGAGATGATCCTGACAAGAAAGCAACGTCAGAAAAATTGACTGCACAAGTGTCTGATTGTGTCGGTCCCAAAAATTTTAAAACATGATTTCGAGCTACTTAAGAGTGTCAGATTTTGATTTCGATCACGAAAATAGATTCAGAACGGTCCATTTAGCCAAGGGTGCAATTTTCATGGAAAACGGAGCACTTTGAAAAATTAGGTCAAAGGCTATATAAGGCCCGGAGGGGTCATTTTCAAATCATTATTCACCTTTTAACTTTAGCGATGGCGAGGGCTCCAGCTGACATCGATAGCATCCTGTGCATTCACACCGATTTGAGCGCTCCCGATGACACAACCGACCAGCGGAGTATGACGCACCTGTAAGTAATCACAACTTGATCCTGTATTTCAGAAAACATTTATCAATTTATAGCATTTAGCATGTTTTTAGGCCTTTTTAAATGTTGTCTCATCCAAGCTCGCACAAGGAAACAGTTTCCTCGCGCCAGCCCATGTCACCTTTTGCGTGAGGAATCTCTTTCCTCGCGCGAGTTAGGGGTTCCTCGCACGGGCCCCTCCCCTGTGCTCATGCGAAGAGCGTGCTTGCATCGCGTGAGATTTTAGAAATCTCACACGGGAACACATCTTGCCTCGCGCGAGTCAGAAAGCTCGCGCAGGAGCAGAGTTTCCTCGCACGGGAAAAAATTTTTCTCACATGGAAAGTTGTTCAAAATTTAGAAATTGTCATTTTCTTGCGTCGCAGGGTCGGCCAGTTGCAATATCTTAAAACTGTGTGTAGGATAGGTCCGTAGCTATAGTTGTTATCTTTTGCTTTGAAAAATCATCATTGTTGAGGTACTGATCCAATTTTGTCACTTGCTTTGCAGGTCAACTTGCCTGATATCGGTTTTCAATCACATCATCCTGTCATGGGTGAGATACTTCAGAGATTATCAGATGCTGACAGTGCCTAGATTGATGGGCTAGGATTGACTTACCTGTGTGATGCACCCGATATTTGGGTGAATCATAGATTACTGGGTGCCTTGGTTGAGTGTTTCCATTCAGAGAGGAACACCTTTCACTTGCCGCAGGGGGAGATGACGGTCACTCCTAAGGACGTATACCAGATCTTGAGAATGCCTTTTCACAGGGTTCGTGTGGAGTATGACATGTAGCCTAGAGCAGGTATAGCAGCTTTGAGAGCCATTTTTTAGGATGATTTGGTGATGGGATGGGCCATCTCATGGGAGGAGTTGATACCCAGCTACGACAGAGATTATCCTTTGGCAGTTGTACTAGCATTATTTCTGAGTTGCCATCTAGTTCCTGATCATGGTTAGCATGGATTAGAGTGTGGTTGGGGAGTTATGTTGCAGAAGATGTTGGCCGCTCCTGCAGTTACTTTTGGATGGGGCGAGTGCATGCTTGCTTAGATGTACCATGAGATGGACAAGATCATTTATCGAGGTGCCCATACCATGGCGGTAGGAGTCATCATACTACAGATCTGGGCTTGAGAGCACCTTCCCGTATGCAGGTCGATATTCCATAATACATGACAGCCTTTAGAGCCATACATTTACAGGTATGCAGGACTGATGACCCAACCCGCGCTGGGTAAGATAGAGCAGTGGAGAGCACAGATAGATGACATGGCCGCAGTCATATGGCGGCCTTGGATAGCCACTGAGGTGTGGGATGATGCTTGCCATGAGTTATCATACATGTTATGTTCACATCCTTTGATTGGGCATACTATTACTGTCATTGAGCACTTCTTGCTCATGCACGTATTGCGCCAGTTTGGGAGGCCACAAGATGTGTCTCTAGAGTATTGCACATACGCCCAATTAATCAATGAAACAAAGAAGGGCTGGCAAAGACAACTTGATAGGGGTCGCAACATGATAGACACCCAGGTACCACCAGCCAGGTGGGATTATATGGCTGCAGTGATGAATGCAGGTGTGACACTTGTATATAGAGATCACATGTTAGCGCATCCATTTCCTAGATTTACAGCTCTAGTTGCACCGATATAGTAGGTGGTACGACCACCACCATGGTAGCAAGCACAACAAGTCCCCCCATAGGTACAATAGCCACAACAACCTCCCTTACAGTAGTAGGAGAGGGTTGTACGACCACAGACATCTCAGACTGATATTCCCATTAGACTGATGGGATCAGATGCAGGTGTTGGGCCCAGTGGTAGTCAGGACAAGACCGCTGAGCAGGTAGATGACACAGTTATGGCTGATGTTGTTCTGACTAATCCACTAGTAGGCGAATAGGTAGCATAGTTGCAGGAGGCTCTCCAGAGAGTCAAAGAGAGCCCAATAGTCTCAGAGGGAGCGTGATGACCTCCATACATAGGTGATCATTCGAGATACATGGATATTAGAGTGAGACCGATAGATTCAGGAGTTGTGAGAGGTACTAGCGAGATCACAACTAGAGACTAAATACGAGGCTGCTCAGGCTTTTTATTACTATGCTGCGTGCACTATTGCAGTTCCTAAGGCAGCGGATCAGATTCAGCCTTTTACAAAGTATGCTGGTGCACGGGCCATTCCACCGGGACCACCTCCAACGGGACCTGCTCCTCAGCAATAGGGTATGCCACCCCCTCCACCTCCTCTAGGCGGTTAGATGAGATACATTGATATACATATTGTGCTCGAGTAGCACCCTTGTACATTTTGACCGATCGATATATATATATATATATATATATATATATATATATATGAGCTCAATTTTTGGCATCATTGTACATGTTTTATATATTGCTTTTAGATGTGTATGTCTTATGAGATGATTTCCTATATGATTAGATGTATGGATTATAGATGTATGCCATGGATGAATATGCAAATGTTTATGCACATGTTTTATTGATGTGTGAATGAATGTAATGTAATGATAGGTGTTAGATGGACAAATGCTATGTATGATTTGATTTATGCTTATAATGGATGCACATGTTTATGGATGTATAAATGCAAATGAATGTATGGAAATGCACTTTTTGGAAATGAATGTAATGCAATGAATGCAATGGTACTAATCATCTCATGTAGGATATTGCAATATATAATAGGTACTAACCAAAAGAACACGAATCGAAGATCGAGAGCGAGGACCGGACACTTGTGCAGTCGAGAGGAAGCCATGATGAAAGATGAGGACCCTTGAAGAATGAGAAGAAAAATGAAGAGAGCACCAAAAATCACCACGATGTAAGCTTAAAATGCGAATGCAAGGCTACAATGCAAAATGCAAGCCTAAGATAAATGCAATCCTAGGATTTGGTTGTTGGACTCATCGTATTTATCATCATCAAGTGCTTTTGGATCATTAGAGTCAATACAATCCTTATTGGTGCTGCTACAACCATAAGAATATGAATATGACTTTCATCGGATAAAATGTAGGAAACAAACGTAAGCACCGAGGCACAAAAGCCAAGGTGACCTGAACATTGTTTCCAATTTGATGCAATAAAAGTTCACAAGTAAACAAATATAGCAATAACAGTTAAGGAGATAGTTTTGACCTCCCCTTGGCATACAAATAAACAAGATCGAGGGATGTGAGGCTTTTCCACCTTAATGCAGAAGCTCTTATCACATACACCCTGTTTATTTGACGTTGTAAGATCATCGAAACCACCCCAACAAGCAGTAGACAAAGAAAATATTAGTGAAATCCATAAGAATAGACAACATACAAAGAAAGAGTCAATCATATCTCAGTATGTTTCAAGGCTTACAAATGTGTCTATGTTTAGGGTGTTGAAAAACACCATTGTACTTGTGAGTGCAATGTGTTTGATTGCTATCGAGAGATGTTTACGTCGCGAGATATCCAATGTGTGTTGAAAAACACATATGTGTCCAAAGAGAGTGTTAAAAAACATTGTTTGATTAAGGTGTTGAAAAACACAAGTTTGTGCCAGTAGAGAGTTGTCCTGTTGACAAAATTACTGACTCAAGTGTAAATTGAAGAGCGATCAAAATGGGGAGCCCTGCCCCCAAGTAACGAATGGATCGAAGTAAACAATCAGATAGTGAGATGATGAGAGAAATCTCAGAAGTAGCGACAGTAGGTAGACTCAGTGAGAACCACTGGTGACTTTCGTGGGAGAGATTCTCAAGCATAAAGATCAATAATGAGATCAAGGCATCAGTAGGCAGACACAGTGAGAACCACTGGTGACTGATGCAAAGAGAGTCTCAAGAGGAGACAAAGTGCTACAAAGCATCGACAAGAAGACGCAGTGGGATCCACTAGTGACCGATATAAGAGGAGAAAGAATCCAAAAGGATAAGACAATGCCCCCTAGACCAGGAACATGCCCTCGAGTGTGACCAGTTTCAATCCAAGTGAAGTTGAGAAAAATCTCGAAGATGACTGAGAGAAAAAGCATGAACACACTAAAGCAGGGAAGCAAACTAAAGCAGGAAAGCAAACTAAAGTGGGAAAGCAGAAGAGCAACTGCGAGAAAGCCAAGAGATGCTGCGACAGATAAAGCATTGCAAAACAAGAGGCGCCTGTTTACCAGGTTTTCACCATCCTAGAGTGTTGATGGGTTCTTTGAGTTGTTCGCCCTCTGTAGTGGAGAGATGATAGGCACCATACCTAAATATTGCAGTAATAATATAAGGACCAAGCCATTTTGGCTCAAACTTTCCCTTCTGAGTCTGATGTTGCTAATTTTTAGGGTTCTCCCTCAGAACGAGATCACCCATTTGGAAGTCTCTTGGTCTAACTTTCTTGTTATAGTTCTTTGATATCCTCTTTTGATATGCTATGAGATGATCGAACGCCACCTTCTGACATTCATCCAATAATTCAAGCTCTTGTAGCCGAGATATTCTAATGTCATCATCAGTGATGAGGCCTTTTAGAGAGACTCACAAGGTAGGAATCTCAACCTCAATAGGCAGTACTACATTTGCACCATAGACTAAAGCAAAGGGCGTAGCCCCTGTTGGAGTTCTTATACTGGTGTGATAGGCCCATAAAGCTAGATTGATCTAGAGATGCCAATCTCGTCCAGATTTGTGTACCGTACGGTGCAGGATCTTGAGAATTGTCTTGTTGGAGGCTTCAACCTACCCATTACCCTAGGGGTAATAAATAGAAGACCAATGTTGAATGATCTTGAACTTAGTGCATAAATTTGTTAGATCTTTGTTCTTAAATTGTCCTCCATTGTCAGTGATAATAGAGGAGGGTACACCATATCTACAGATAATTTAGTTTAGTATGAACATAGCTACAGATTTGCTATCAGCTACACTAAGAGGTACTGCCCCAACCCATTTAGTAAAATAATCCATAGCAATGATGATGTACTTATGTCCTCTCAAAGAAGACAAATATATTTGACCCACTAAGTTGAAAGACCACTGTTGAAATGGCCAAAAAGTGATGAAGGGAATAAGCTCCTTGGCTGGAGCATGAATCAAATTACCATGGAGTTGACATTGTTTGTAAGATTTGGTAAACTGTGTAGCTTCCTTCTCCATATTGGGCCAATAATAACCAGCTCTAACAAGTTTACGAGCCAGTGTCAGACCAATCGAGTGAGAACCACAAATGCCTTCATGTACCTCTTCTAACGTGTGTTTGGAGTCATCAGGTTCTAGACAACTAAGGAGGGTACCGTCTAGACCTCATCTATACAAGTAATTTTCTACAATGACGTACCGTGAAGCACTGCGGATAAGGTGACATTTTTCATTTCTAGTATATGTGTCAAGAATAATTTGATCACAAAGATAAGAGTAGATGTGGTGGTAGCGAGATGAATCATGTCCAATGACTAAACAGACCATCCTAGAGTTAGGAGAGTCATAGGAAGGGTAGCATAATGTCTCCACTAGGAACTCGTGTCTGAAATTATTCTCTGGCATTTGTAACATAGAAGCCAGAGTAGCCATAACATCAGCCGCTTTATTATCCACCCTGGGAATTTGATGAAAAGTAATATGCACAAAGTATTTCTTAAGGCTGTCAACCATCTTTTTATAGGGCACTAGCTTTTCATCTTTCATCTGATAGATGTCATTCACTTGATTGATAACCAGTAGTGAGTCTCCAAAGACTTTTAATTCATCCACTCACCATTCAATAGCGATCTTTAGCCCATTGATCAAAGCTTCATATTCAGCGGTGTTATTGGTATAAGGAAACATCATTTTGTATGCTTTGGGTAATGAATACCGCTGAGGTGTGATAAACAGAATGCCAGCTCCTGACCCCTGTTGGGTGAATGAACCATCAAAGAACATTGTCCATGTTTGATGCGTGAGAAGAATAATGCACTCATCTGGGAATTCCATCCTTAATGGTTGATGATCTGTAATGGGTGCTTCAGCTAATTGATCCACAATCGCTTGTCCTTTGATGGCTTTCCTCTCAACATATTCAATATCAAACTCACTAAGGAGCATGACCCATTAGCTAGTCTACTTGTGAGGGTAGCTTTACTGAGTAAGTATTTCAATGGATCAATTTTTGCGATTAACCTTGTAGTGTGAGCCAACATGTAGTGTCATAGCTTCTGGGAAGCAAACACCACTACTAAGCAAGCCTTATCAATTACAGAATAATTCATTTCGTAAGAAACCAATGTTCTGCTGATGTAGTAAATGGTTCTTTCTTTATGATTTTGGTCTTCTTGTGCCAAAAGAGCACCCATAGATGTTTTCATTGCTGAGATATATAAGATCAAAGGCTTCCCCTGAATAGGAGGCATCAATATGGGTGGATTGGATAAATACTGTTTAATCTGTTGAAATCCTTGTTCACATTCTTTGTTCCAGTCATAAGTCACATCTTTATGCAGAGTTTTGGTGAATGGTTGTAACTTGTCAGCTAGCTGCGATATGAAATGCCTGATAGATTGGAGCTGACCTTGGAGACCTCTTATTTGTTTGATATTACGAGGTGGAGGCATTTCCATTATATCTTGTACCTTTGTTGGATCCACCTCGATTCCTTTAGCAGAGATGATATAGCCCAATAATTTTCTTGAAGTAACCCCAAATGCACATTTCTTAGGGTTAAGACGCAAACTGAATTTTTCCATACAATCTAGTATGGGACCTAGATCAGTGAGATGTGTCTTTCTATCCATACTTTTATCAAGTGTGTCATCCATGTAGTCCTCCATTTTCCTATGCATCATATCATGAAATATTATAGTGACAACTCTTTGATAAGTAGCCCCAACATTTTTTAGACCAAAGGGCATAACATTCCAGTAGAATGTACCCCATGCATAAGTAAAAGCGGTCTTATCTTGGTCCTTTGGCACAATTTTTATTTGATTATAGCTAGAGAAACTATCCATTAGCGAAAACATCTCATATCCTGCTGTCATGTCCACAATCATGTCAATATTGGGAAGCGGAAAATCATCTTTGGGACATGCCAAATTTAAATCTCTAAGTCTGTGCAGACCCTGATAGATTTGTCATGTTTAGTCACTGGGACTATATTAGAGATCCACTCTACATAATCAATCACTCGGATGAACCCAACTTTTAGAAGTTTTTCCAATTCTGCCTTGATCAATAAAGCCACATGCGGATGCATCTTTCTAAGTTTTTGTTTAACTAGTTTCACACCTGGAGCTATTGATAAGTGATGCATAATGAGATTAGGATCCACACCTGACATGTCAGAATATGTCCATGCAAAATTTATCTTTTTCTCCTGGAAGAATTCTGTGAATTCCTTAAGTTCCTCTGTAGATAATGACTTGGCCACATGAATGATGTGTGTATGTTCTTCTGTTCCCAGATTTATCGGCTGAGTTGGCTCGATTAACACTAATGAGCGTTCCTAGAAGTGACTCAGAAGCACATCAAGTATCTCATCCTCAAGTGCCTTAGAGAGGTTTTCACCTTCGGATACCTATTTTCTTTTTACTTTTTTTGGCTCTGATACTGCCACAATGTGGTTTTCACCATCAGAGCGCCTATTTTTTCTTCTTTTAATTTTCTTACTAAGATACTTGATGTCAGCCTCAGTCATGTTGACACTTTCTTCACTAGTGGAGGACGTCATAGGTTCCACAACATGAAGGTAGTAGGCTAGGGTGTAATCATTCTGGAATATAAGGACTTCATTGGATGAAGAAGGGGAATTCTAGTCTATTAATTCAGGATGTTGGAGGGAAAGAGATGTGACAGGTTCAAGTGCGTTCAGAGTATAGTCATCAAAAGTGTTAAATAGCAAGCTGAGAGCTAAACCAATCTCATCCAAAGGTGTGTTTGAATCCTTTTGATCCCTAACAACTGAAGTAGAAGACATGTTAAAATTTATAGACTCGGACTCGTTAGACCTTTCACTAGACCCCTCACTTACGTCGAGAAGTTTTTCATAAGATCCTTTTGACAAACTATCAAAATCATATTCATGAGAGTCTGTATCCGAACTCTGACTTGGGTGCTTGCACCATGAAGGTTTTTGAGTTCTTGCAACACTAGCTTGTTCTTGTGTCAACCGCTCTTGAAATTCTAGTGGTACATATCTTTCACCTTGGAAGTTAGGATCTTGCAAGTCTTTCCATTGTTCATAGGTTAGTACATCAAGGGGAGTGGTTTTATCAGAATCACTGTCACTTTTAGCTATACTGACATGCAGTACAAATTCATCTAGCTCAACGAAGAATGCTGCCAGGTCCAGAGGAATGGGATAAGGAAAGCAATCCTCATCAGAGCTATCTTTTAGGGTGTCAACTGCAGCTGTACCTTCAGGTTTTGGTGAAGGTTCTATTTTTGGCACAAATTTATTGATCCCTAGATGAAACAAGACCTTTTTGAAACCTAAACCAGTGGTGTCTTTTGTCTTTTGACCTATAGCTTGAATAGGTTCAAGTAACCCATTACCATTCACCCCTATTGGGCCACTCCCTTTGTACCCAAAAAGTTTCATAATCTTAAGACCTTCATTGTTGGGATTTAATTCACGAGCAGGAGCAATCTATTTAGCTATGTTCTTTCCTTTACAAAGCCAAGCCTTGATAGCTCTTTCCTCATCTTCATCTTCCAATGGTGTAGCAGACCGTACAAATGCACCATCATAAACTATCTCAGGAGTAGTAGAAGATTTGTTGTACCCAGAAGGTCTCCCATAAGAGCGAGGAGATAGGGGTAGAGCTACTAATGATAGCATGGGTTCTATTTGATATTCCCCCCATGCCTATTTCTATGATTTTCAGTGTCTGTTCCATGTCTTTGAGCTTGGCATCATAGAGTTCAGTGTATTCTCTATTAGTTGGAACAAGACTGTCAGCTGATTGAGTGAGAGCATTACAAGAAGAACCCATACGAGCGAGAACTGTCACCTCTACACCTTGAAAAGAAAACTTGATACACTAATGGTATGTAGAAGGAACCACTTGCATCTCATGGAGCCACGATCTTCCTAGTAAGATATTATATGCAAGAGGAAGGTCTAGCACCTGACATGTGACATTTCTTTCAACTGGGCCAACCCGAATGGGGAGCACAACTAGACCTTTAGATTATCTCTCTTCTTCATCATAGGATCTTATGGTAGTTCTTTTATGAGAATCTATGCGATCCTCGCCATACCCTAGATGAGCAAGAAAATGAGTGGAGCAAATATTAAGACCAGCACCATTGTCAATGAGGACGCAACAAACTAGCTGTTTGCCTATCATGACTTCTATGTGCAGAGGAGCATTGTGTGGGTGACTAATTGAGTGATCATCTTCTTCAGAGAAGGAAAAATAATGTGCTGAAGTCAGGTGACCCACCATGGATTGAAACTGATCTAAATTTATATCTTTGGTGACATTATCTTCTGTGAGAGCCTTGTCAAGAATCTGCCTACAAGTAGGCGAGATCTTCAATAGCTCAAAAATAGTTATCTGAGCATTGGTCCTTTGAAGCTGGTCAAGAATGCTATAACCAATAGTAGGAGGTGTAGGGACCACCTTAGTGGTCTTGTTGGCAGAGCCAACAACAGTCTTATCTGTAGTTTGTTTTGGTGTGGACGTAGCAGCAGAAGGGTTAGGACCCTTGATAGTGATTTTAGCCTGAGATCTAGTAACAACATTTGCACAATCTCGAGATGTTTCAGATTCAGATAATCAAGACCCAGGGCCTCTTAAGACAAATGGGGTTCTGGGTTTAGAAGCATTCCCACTTCCCTTGCTAGTAAACATATTGCAATATTCCACTTCCACTGGTTCAATCATGTTGATCACATTATCATAAGTGGTATGTGCATAATTAACTTTGGCATTATTATTCTGAGCATTGGAGGATTCATCTTTCTCGTGACGAGGAAAGGGATCTTTGAATGCTTGATGATCCAAATTCTTGTTATGATTTTCCACAACGATAACCTTGTTGTCAATCAAATCTTGGACTTTATGATGCAATTGGAGACATGTAGCAGTCTTATGACCTTTATTTTGATGGTAGTCACAGTAAGCATTCTCATTCCACCAATGAGGTCATGGTTGTGGATCATATAGACATTTCTCCAAAGGAGCAAGAATTTGATTTTGTACCAAAGTTTTGAAACCCACATCCAGCGGTTCTCCCAAAGAGGTAAATTCACACTTGGGTCGCGCTACCCAAGGTTTGTTGCCAGAAAATCTAGAAGGATGTTGAGTATTGGTTGTGGCCTTTTCAACAACTTTGGTCACTTGTATACCAGAGGTGAGATTGAAGACCGGTTTTGAAGAAGTTGAAGTCACGCTATCGACCACCCCATCATTCACAACATCCGTAATTTTGTTGGAAAATTTCCCTTTATCTTTGTTGGAAGATGAGGAGTTTTGTTTGTTATCCTTATTTAAGGTCAATTCACCTTTTTTAACCATGAATGCTTCTATTCTCACAACTTGTTTTATCATACTATCAAAGTTAAGGGGACCTTGAAGTTGGACTTGATACCCGAAATTAGGGGTGAGATTATCCAAGAATATATCAAGTTTCTCGGACTCAGGTATTTTGCGAGGGTACTTTGTGCAAAGTTGTCTCCATCTTTGGAGAAATGTTAAGAATGGTTCCCCTTGCCTTTGCTTGAGGTTGCAAAGGTCTCTTATATTGACAGGATGTTGAATATTGTGAGAATAATGTTGTATAAAGAGATTGGCAATCTAGTCAAAAGTCTTGATACCAGTGGGTAGTCGTGAGAACCACTCCATGGCAGGACCACCCAAACTTTGTGGAAAAAGATGCATCAAATATGTTTGATCATGTATAAACTCCATCAATAAGGCACCAAATTCTCTTAAATGATCTTGAGGATCAGTGGTACCTAGATACTTGTCATATTTGGGGAGTTCTACACCTTTGGGAAAAGGTGGCATAACAATACTCTTATCAAACGGAAAAGGACATATACTTTCTATTGTAAACTATTGCATTGGTTTGTCCTTATCTTTCATAAGTTGGCTAATTTGACCTTGCATGTCTTGAATTATCTTATGCAACTTGGAGGTCTCACTTTCCTCTTCCTTAGCGACAAGTGTTCCCACTTGGAAGTTTGCGGGTAGCTTGACCCCTTTTTTCTCCAAATCTAGGAAGTATTTTTCTTTGTCTTCGGCAAGGAGTATTTCCATCATTTTGATGAGAGATTTATTAGACTTTTTTGTGTCTATGTCATTTTGAGTTATTGGCTCATGATCATTGCCAAGGATTTCATAAATACTATAAGTCTGATCTTAACCTTGGTGATGTTCTTCTTCTTGATGACCTTGTTCATGTTAAGATTGATCGTGACCTTGTGTGTAATCAAAAGTAGATGTCATCTTGTCAACATGAGATTGTTCTGTGTGCACTCCTTCAGTATGAGTGTATCGCGTGAAGGAATCGTAGCTAATGTACTCTTTGGCAAATCAAAAGGATTGAAGCATTGAAAAGGATCACTAAGGCAACAAGGATCGTTAATAGGATCAACCCAAATGGGTGATTTTTTGAAGCCTAGTTGATCTGAAAGAAATGGATTATGTTGATCTTGAAACAATGGATTAGAAAAAAACTAAAGCATTGGTTTCTGATTAGGACTCAGATCTATACCGAATGGGGAAGAGGAACATGAGGATCCCTCTTGATTATCAACTTGAATAACGGGTTCAGAATGACCTTTTCCTTGATTGCAAGGTTTACTTCTACCTACTCCGGAACCGCATATGGGAAAAATATTACCGCTCCTAGTCGTAATAGGCATAGATGAAGCTGATACAAGAGGAAACTTAAGATTTGACTTAGAACTCTGTCTCTAGAGGTATCAAAAAAAAGAGGTAATAGGCTAGAATAGCCAAGGTGTGAGATGCACCCGGCATGAGTCGTCGAGAGTATGGCTAGAACAGCCGAGACATGACAATCATGTCGCAAGGTATGAAAACACAAAAAAGACAGGACAAAGACAAAGAGACAAGACAAGTTTGAGTAAGAATCAGTCAGTTCACAACTTGAAGCAACTAGTTTCAGACTGTAGACAACGAGGAAATAAGCAATCAGACCCCAGACAAAAGGCAGATCAGGCATAAAGTTCACTAGTTAATGGGAAAAAGGTCATTGTTTTGGACACCAGGCTACAGATGTATGCAAGGAAATGCCTTGCCACACTAGAAAGTGCTAAAATTCACGCGAAAAAATGCCAGCTCGCGTGAGCAAGTGCTAAGTTTCTGAAAGTTCGTGCGAGAAAAGACCAAATTTTGGTAAACGGACTCAGTTTTTGAGATAAAACCAAATTTTGAGACACAGTAGGAACTGTTCTCTGACAAAATTTTTAGGTTCAGGATAGTTTTATGATGATACAAATCAGAAATCTCTGTTTCAAGGTGACAAGCACTCGTTTACAGACACAAAGTTTCAATCAAGCAGTAGTGACACAAACAATAGTCATAAACAGTTCTGCCAAGGACAAAGCAACTTGGCAGAATAATGGGAGTCTTTATTTGATGATGATTTAGATAGCTTAAGACTCAAGAACAAACACTTAATTATCCCTACAAAGAAAATTGGTTGAGAAGACAAAATATGTGCCCCGTTGTCTTATGCGTATGCATGCACCTCACACAGCAGTGTCACCCTCGAAAGAGCACCTGTGTTTTTGATGTTTCCAAGGACTAAGTATATATGTTTGAAGGTTACCCTTAAACAGAGTCTAGTGTCATATACCACTTCAAGCATCGAGGTGCATACCTATGTCAAAAATCTAGGGGAGAGATTCTTCCCTCTCCTTGTGCACAGATTATGTCTCCTTTCAGAGGTGAACCAGGTAGGCATCGAACTAAAAGAGTGTTTAATAGGCTTCCATTCACAATAACCTATAGTGCCTCTTATACAAAGCTAGGGCCTCACAACCACACCAACACTTGTAAGTCATACACCCTTGCAAGCAAGGTTGGGAGCGGCGCCGCTCAGTACGACAAACAAGGCTTTCTCACGATGATAGTCGAAATCATGAGAAAGAAGTTACCATGGCTTTAGAGTCTTTAGACTACAACAAAGCAGACTTTATTAGAGTGAGGTAGAAACAACGGCGAAAGGTGTGTACTCACTTGGGTCATTCCCGGAGGTTCAACTTTCGGCAGGCCCTCTAAAGGTGACACAACTTGGTTCAGATTCAAGGGTTTGATTTTGTGATTCTCTCAAAGAGAGAAGAGCATACTTCTCTACTTTTTCACTTCACCAAAACACATCAAGCATATTCATCACCAAGATAATTTCACTCCACCAAATCCACAAGCCTTTGGGTTTCTAATTCTCTCAAATAAAGAAGAGCATAATCCCCTAACAAGTAGAAGTGCTAAAGATTCACTATCTTGCTTTGCTTCCCCAAGTATCCGTCATGCTAGCAACATCTGGGTCTCGGTTTCATCCATAGGCATCACTTCCATGTGATGAAGAGCCTATTACCCTACTTTGCTATCGGGATCCTTACGAAATTTTAACAAAACCCTATTTAAACTATGTGAATGAAAAATAGTAAATAAACATGATGTTTTGATTATGTCTTTGACAATTGTCCTGCAAGTAAACTGTTAGAAAGTGTTTTTGATCTTTGACAAGCGAACCTGCAAACCACTGTTATGCTACAGCAGAAATTAGAAACAAAAAAATCTCAACAGAAAATAAATGTCAGAAAATAAAAATAGCAGATTACAAATTTTGAAATTTAAGTGTCTGTCTGCTAAAGTTCGCGTGAGCAAGTACTTCTCTGCGCACGAGCAAGTGCTTCGAAGTGCACGAGCTTTCTGTTTGTTCATGTGACAGAGTGCTACAAAGAGCAAAACTTCACACGGCTCGACGCAAAATTTCACATGATACTCCATACCAGTGCAGTACAGACGTACGACAGAGTTCCCAAATCACAGTAAAAAAGTTCAAAAATGAGGCCAGAAATCATTTTTTCTGCCCCACAGTGGGCGCCAAAATGTGTGTGCTTGAATTGTGGCCTCTAAATCAGGCACAAACTCAACATAGTCTTTACTCAATTGTCCAATTCACAAAGACAAACATGAATTGTTTATCCTGCAAATTCAATTGAAGCGACTTGTTGCCTCCTAATTAGTTGTGGATGTCGAATTTACTCTTAGAACGAGAGCCAACAACCTGAGCATTGCTAACATGGAGGATTTATAAAGCATGAGAGAAGATGAAATTGTCATTAATCCATGAATGCACTACAATTAATCTATGAAATGAGATTTCTCTTAATCTAGAAATGAATTGCAATTAATCTATGGAATCAAATGCAACTAGTCTAGAATTGAAATTGCAACTACTCTATGG
>MU226694.1:214644-228866 GCA_018584345.1 Thuja plicata
TGCATTTAAACTAGAAATCTTGAGAGATGAAATTGAGATGTTAGATATGTAAATGAATTGCAAATAAAATCAACATATCCTTAATCCAAATTGAAATTGATCTAATTAGGCAATTTAAACTCAAAAGTATGAAAACAATTAATACAAATTTCACTATAGATTTGATGCTCTCAAAAATCATCCTCCCAAATGAAGAAAATGAGGTCCAATTTATAGAAAACCATGGAAAGAGGGTGAAGAGTTTCTTGAAAAGAAACAATTGCCTCTTCATTTCCATTTGAGACAAAAAAGCATGGATTATTTAATAAAAAGGATGGATTATTGCCACATGGGTGACCTTTCATATAGAATTATGAAATTCTTTTTGAGGATAATTCATTCAATCAATTAAATAACTATCCAATTCCTTTTATGTATATTAGCTAAAGGGGGTGGAATTAATTTAATTTAAAAGTACTTAGGACTTTAGAATTAAATCAATTAATCATAGGGATTTTTAGCTAATAAACCTTGATAATTTAGGAATTAAATATAATGTCAGATTTATGCAAATTTGGGTTTTCTGCATTTGAGACTAAGTCAATTAAAGTCAATTAGGAGAAGAATTTGCCTAGTACAATAGGACTTCGCTGATGAGAAAATTGAAGGAGCGCACCAAAATTGATTAGATTATGAGGTGCCAATTTTGGGGTGTTACATGAAGTTTTGAAATGTTCAAAATATTTAATCCTTTCTTACTGATTATCTTACTAGCTATTGATTGCTTTACTACTACTCCTTGATATGCTACTATTTTTTTTCTAACTTCTACTTTTATCAAGTAATCTTATTCTCTTACTGAGTTTTACTCCTACTCTATCTTCTATCTCTTTTACTAAGCACTAATTCTACTTTATCCTTCTACTGTCACTACTTCTCTATTTCTAACTTATGTTGATCTCTAATTAACTTTTATGCTTCTGACTGAGATTTTGATTTATGATTATTATAATATACCAGTGCTTTCTTCCTATTGGGTTGCAGAGTCACTCTTCTCCTCAACCTTCATGTATAACCACTATGAGACATTTTTTAAGACCACCACTTGGATGACCCGATCAACTTATCTGACCTTCAATGTCTTCAATTATTAGATAACAACATAGTCAGTCCTATTGAGTTTAAATTTGTCTTAAGAAGACCAATAATACAAAATGAGTACGAACAACAACTTAGCATACAAATTTTGTTAATCAGATTGTAATGCAATATATTTAACATTTTATTAATAAGACCAATCCCTTATCCTTATTAAGCACATACACACCCCTCCTTAAACCCTCATGTGCAACTTCATTATGCATTCATGTTTATTGACGAAGTCCATCCTCTCTGTCACATGGGTCGGCAAGTCATAAGGTCCTTTAATCTTCTAGATGGTGTTGGTATAGGTTCTATTGTTTCAACCTTTAGGGTCCATGATGCAATTATAGAAAAACACTTCTCTAGCTTCAACCTTTGAGAAGGTACAAAATACAAAAGATTGGTGATGACCTTTGGTAGGTGACTAATAAAGTCAAAAAATTTAAGGTTCCGATAGGTTCATTATGGTTCTGCATTATTTTTATGGTATATTTGGGTTGATGGGTAGGTTTAGGTTATAATCTATCTTTATATTCAATTGTGAATATGGTAAATGTTTATTTTCATCTAGGGTTATGCTTTCAAATCAAATTCATTCACGATTATGTTGAATTAAGTCTACAATTAGGGTTCAATTAGATTTAGTGTTAGGTTTTATACAGTTTATGATTAGGGATCAATTTGGTAGGGTCCAACTTAGTCTATTTCTCAATTAGTTTTAGTGTTACCATTTAATTTAGTTTAGAGTCAGGGTTTATCTAATTCAATGTTAGGATTCAGTTATGTTTATTGTTAGAGTTGGAGATCAATATGGTTAAGGATTTTGATTCAATTTGTGGCAGGGTTCACTCTCAAGTTCGTATGTAGTGTTCAATTAAATTTAGGATTAGGTCTCCACATGATTTACTATTAGGACACATATTTTATTGGCTTTGTAAAAATTTGGCTCAGTGTTCTATTAGTTTTAGGATAAGGGTTCAATTTGGTTTATTATTTTGTTTGGGTTAAAGGTTAGGGATTACTTTGGTTCAACGTTCGGGTTGGAATTCAATTTGGTTTAGGTTTACTTTAATAAATTGTTTATTGTTAGGGTTCAATTTGGTTTCATTTTTAGTTTAATTTGAGGTTTAGTTCAATAAATTTCTTACACTTACGGTTCAATTTTGTTTAGTCCTCGAATAATGATTTAATTTAGTTTTAGGATACAATTCCATTTGGCTTAGTTTTTAGTCAGGTTTAGGGTTAGGACTAAAATTTGTTTAGCATTCAGTTGTGTCTAGGGTTAGAATTCAATTTGGTTTAGCATTGTGATTTAGGTTTTCTCTGATTTAGGATTTTTCTTCAATTTGGTTTATGGGTATGGATTTTAACCCTTTGTGGGTTCAACTTGGTTTCTTTCTCAAATAGTTTTAGGGTTAGTGTTTCATTTATTATAGCATTAGAGTTTGATTTCATTTCATGTTAGGGTTCAATTTAGTTTGGTGTTAGTGTGAAAGATTAATTTGATCTAGGGTTTGGATTCAAGTTTATATAGGCTTGAGGTTCAACATGGTATCTAGTGTTCAATCAAGTTTAGGATTGGGGTTTAATGTGGTTTACTATCAAGGAGATTATTTTAGGGGTTTTTTTATTAAGGGTAAATTTAGGAATCAATTTGGTTTACTATTTTTATTACGTTTATGGTTAGGGTTTGATTTAGTTTTATGTCAGGGTTAGAGTTCAATTTGATTTAATTTTTAATTAGGTTCAAGGATATAATTCAAATTGGTTTAGGTTCGGGGTTCAATTTAGTTTAGTCTTCAGATTAGGGTTCCATTTGGTTTAGGGTATTAATTTGATTTGATTCCATCTGGGTTAGCCTTAGCATATTACTTATTGTAACATTTGGTTTTGGGATGTGGTCTAGATTGGTTGAGTATTAGGGTTAGCACTCAATATAGTTTACCTTTGGGTTATATTCAATGTTTAATTAGGGTTTGAGAAAAGTTTCATTATAGTGTACTTTAAGTGCGGGGATCAAATCTGGTTATGTCTCAAGGTTAGGATTGATTTTTGTTTAATGATGGGGTTAGGGTTAAGCTTTGGTTAGTGTATCATTATAATTTTCTATTATAGGCAGTGTTCATTTGGATTGAATGCATGGCTTGAATAGGAGTACCACAAGAGTTATCGTTAAATTTGGTTTAGGGTTATGTTGGTTCCCAAATCAACAAATTGGAAAGATCAAAGAGTACACCAAATTCCATGATCAATCTTCCCTAAATGATTTGGCCAACTAATGGGTTTGATAAATATGTTTTTATTCCCCTGCTCTTTAGGTTGTGTAGGACCTAGGTGGGTATACCTATTCTCCAACTAAGTTGAAGATTTTTTTTTATAGCAGATTGAATTTTCCTTCTAATGATTGTATATATGTTTTCTCAAAATAGCATAGAGTTTTGAAATAAGCAAACTCTTTTATATTCTCCTATCTTACTTGTTGCTACTTATTGATATCTTACTGATCTTGTCTATCTTCTATATTTTGATCTTCAACTTCTAATTTGCAACTATTCTCCTACTAAAAATTCTTCAATTTCACTACTTACTACTATTAGTTTATCTTCCTACTGCTTTATCAATTCTAACTTTATGTTTTCTTCCTATCTGATCTCTAACTTGTTCCTACCAAAAAAGTTTATCTTAATGATTTTGATTTTGATTATTAAAATTATTGACCAATGTCTGCTTCTTATTGGGCTGCAAAGTCAGTCTCCTCCTTAACCTTAATATATAACCCCTCTGAGACAAATTTTTAAGTTCACCGCTTCGACGACCTTGTCAACTGATTTGAGCTTTAATTTTTTTTGGTTATTAGATAACATCACAATTAGTTCTATTGAGTTTGACTTTTTCTTGAAAAGAACAATAGAACAAAATTAGCATGGACACCAATTTATCATACAACTTTTGATGAATACAAAATAAATACTCTGCAAAAAGAGTTGAGATAGCTTTTTTTTACTTGAAATAGAAATCACAGAAGAACTGATTAACTCAAAGAATTCATCCATAACTTTTAAGCCAAGAAAATACATATCATATATTAATGTTGAAAAATCATCTTGCACACGCACGCGCACACACACACACACACGCGTGCGCGCGCGCATTTTCCTACTACTATTGGTACTGTCTTTTTTTATTACAAAATGGGTCCATATTGTGTGATCAAAATGTGACATACTTCTATAAACCATTACACTTGAGAGAATACATAAAGAGGAAGTCCCAAGAAGCGGCTTATAGCTTCCTATCCATAGCGTACAAGAATCATGCAGATAATGATGGTGGCTCTCAGATGAACCTAATAAGAAAAATCCCTACAAGGTGCACAAGATACAATATAAGCTAGGATGCAAGAATGATTCAAGATGAAAGAACTCCAAGATCTCCAAAAGGGAAAGATGCAAGAGCTCCTAGATTTACAATTACAATTTGCAATATCTCCAAAAACTATCTTTTCCAATTTTTCCTAGCTTACCCAAGAATGAGGAGAGAGCTTCCTTTTATAGGAGATTATAAATGAGTGGATGGTCAAGATTAAGAGACAAAAAGAAATGAGAAATGGTGGAGATTAAATCTTGGTTGATCCATGTGCTCGTATCTTCAAGAGGAAAAATCAAAGGCTAAGATTAAGAGGCAAAACAATGAGTGGTTCAGATAAAGAGGGAAAAAACTTTTTCAAAAGATTCCATCTCATTGGAAAGTGCATTTTTATTATTATTATTATTTATTTTCTTGTTTTATGTGCACTTAGGATAAAGTGGTTTTTATTATTTAATTAAAATATCTTTCATTTAGTTAAAAGGGAGCATGTGATTAAGCACAATATATAGTAGTATTTAAATTTTAATGTTTAGAAAGGGGCTCATAGTCTACTAGACCATTTTTGGGTGATTACATTTGCCCCTCTTTGAATAATGTGTGAGTGATCCAGGAACACATTAGGTCAAAGAAAGATGAAATCAAGGTAACTGATAGAGATCTGGCTCCGAACTTGATCCAACGAAGCATGGTAAGGAAACTAATCTCAAACTTGATCGAACGAGAACGAGCAAAGATAGTAATATTCCAATCCAAAACTGAACACTAAAACATAGATTGAAAGACAAGACAATAAGATGCCAGAATCAATTTGCAGATTTGAAAGATAGGTTATTCCTACCCCCTCGGGATCAAAATCGAAATGAGGTAGAGGAGATGCAAAAATGAGATAGATTTGGTCAAATCAGGATAAGATAAGGTTCAATATGATTGATGATCAATTAAGACTGATTAGAAAAGAATTTGGGTCAAGTCTGACCACTAAGCGATGAGAATTTGCCTGAGTTTGAATAAGGTTGACCAGAAAGGTATAACATTAGCATTAGGTATAAGCAAGCAATTTATGAAGAAAAATATGATGAATGTTTTTCCTCAAAGGGTGAATATATAGGCCTTAGAAAAACATAAAAATGAACTCAGATTTCAGTTTCGATCCCGAAAATAAATCAAGGATGCCAGGAAAAGACGAAGACTCTCTCCTCACCCATTGTAAGATGCAAGACTAAAAATAAGATGCAATGCAAAGACTAAGATGCAAATTAGGATGAAAAATGCAAGTGAAAAGTGCAAGGATCTTACTCGGTCCTTATTTTCATCATTGAGCCTTATTAAGGGACATCAAAAGATCATACAACTATCACTAGTGCAAGCACAACTATGACGATATGAATATGATCTATATTGGATAGAACGTAGGAAACACACGTAAGCATCAAGGCATAAAGGTCAAGATGACCTGAACACTATTTCCAAGTTAATGTTGTAAGTAACCATAAGCATCAAGGCATAAGAGTCTAGGATTACCTAAATGGTTCTTGCATAAGCAAACACAATGTAATAGTTAAGGATATAGCTCTAGATCTCCCCAGTGTCCAAGGGGTAAAAAAAGAGACAGCAGGATCACCAAAGTGATACCAACATGAACAAATAAGAGAAAACATGCCCCACATCCTTAGTGCTATAGTTGTAACATCATGGAGAGAATAATGAAGGAACATTCAGTCAAAATCATTAATCAGTCATCACACAAAAATAAGTCATAACATGTCTCATTCATTTCAGTTTAAGTGCAGTGTGAAAATGAAAAAGAATAATCACTAACTTTCTAGTAATCATGCTTGTAGGTGAGAAATATCGCACAATCCTAGAATGCAGATAAAGCATCGACTTGAGGTAGCATATATGATAAATGTTAAGAAACACTCAATGTCAAAGGAAGTGTTGAGAAACACGGTTTGGGGTGAGCCACTAAGAAACACCATCACACACCAAAGGAGGATGAAATTTATGCACCTAGCCCTAGACAAAAATCAATCTTAGAACAAGGAGATTGGAGATGGAAGTCAAAAGGGTTCGAAGTGCAAAGTGACAAGTTGATAGACATAAGTGCATGGGTTTCAAGTAGCGCCTATTTCCAAGTTTTTGCCACTTGAATTATTTTCATTTTTTTCTACCAAGGCACATTTTTTCTTTTTCAAAATTGTTTTTTTGTTTCTTTTCTCTTTTTTTTTTTTGAAGATACATCAAGGCACCTATTGCTAGGTTTTCGCCAGGATGATCATTTTTTCAAGACTTTATATGCTTTTTTAAGGAATTTTTAGGACATTTTATGATTTTTAGTTCTTTTTTAAGGACATTTAAGATATATACCGAGCTCTGGAGCATCATGCGTATAACTTATTTAGATGAAGGATGTTGATAGGTTCAGTGAGTTGTTATCCCTCAGGTGTAGAAAGTTGATAGGCACTAGATCCAAAAGCATCAGTAACTATGTAGGGACCCATCCAATTTGGTTCAAACTTCCCTTTTGTGCTCTGTTTTGTTATTTTTAGGATTCTCTCTCAAGACGAGATCTCCAACCTGAAGTTCTCTAGAATGAACCTTTTTGTTATAGCTTTGTGACATACTTTTCTGATATACCCTAAAGTGGTCAATGTAGCTTTTCTATGCTCATCGAGAAGTTCTAGGTCCTATATGTGCATGTGATTCTATAATTGTTATTTGTGACAAGACCCTTTAATGAGAATCTTAGGGAAGGTATCTAAACCTCAAGGGGTAAGACAAATTCAAATCCATAAACAAGCACAAAGGGTGTAGCTCCAGTAGGGGTGTGAATGCTAGTTCTATAGTCCCATAGTACAGTGTTGATTTACAAGTGCCAGTCTCTTCATGTCTTGTTGACTGTTTAGTGTAAAATTTTCAGCAGCATCTTATTAGAATCTTCAACCTAGCCATTACCTTGAGGGTAATAACTTGAGGACCAGTATTGTTTAATATTGAATTATTTACATAACTCCTTGAGATCCTTTTTTTTGAATTGTCCTCCATTATCAGTAACTATGGAGGAAGGTATGTAGTAGCGATAGATGATATGGTTGAGGATGAATAAAGACACTTATTTCCCATGAGCAACCGAAAGAGGAACAACCTTAACCCACTTTGTAAAATATTTTTTTGTAGTAATGATAAAATTGTGTCCACTAGATGAGTTAGGATATATTTGACCCACCAAATCAAAAGCCCACTGCTGAAAAGGCCAATGTGTAAAAGATGGAATAATCTCCCTACCTAGAGCACGTATCATATTTCCATGCATCTAACACTTCTTACAAGATTTAGCATCTCTAACAACATTAGTTTGCATAGTAGGCCAGTAGTAACCAGCCCTAAGTAGCTTTCGAGCTAGCACAAGACCATTGGAGTTGTACCCACATATGCCATCATGGACTTTAGCTAACGCATGTTCAGACTCATCTTTCTTAAGACATCTAAGAAGTGTTTCATCTAGACCATTTCTAAACAAGTCACCAGAGATGAGGGTATAGCAGGAAGTGTTGCGAATGAGTTGTCATTTCTCATTATGGGTTAGGTTATCAAGAATAATTTGGTTATTCAGGTAAGAGTAAATTTTAGCATATCGAGAGGAGTCATGACCAACCATGGTACCTATGATGCAGTTGTCAGGGCAATCATAGGTAGGGTAATGTAGTTCTTCCACTAGGAATTGAAATGTGATCTCACGCTCTTCCAACTGTAAGATAGAATCCAAAGTGGCCATGGCATCAACCACCCTATTTTTAGCTCTAGGGATTTGCTGGAATGTGATGAAAGTGAAGTAATTCTTGAGATCATCAATCATCTTCTTGTAAGGAATCAATTTCTCATCTTTAGTTTGATAGTCATCATTAGTATAATTTATAATGAGCGGCGAGTCTCCAAAAATATGTAGCTCAGTGATCCTCCATTCAATAGCTAGTTTAATCTTGTTTGTCAAAACCTCATATTTTTCCATGTCGTTTGTGCAAGGAAACAACAACTTATAGGATTTTTGGATAGTGTATCCATGAGGTGTGACAAAAAAAACACTAGCTTTAACACTATTATGTGTGTGAGATAAATCAAATAACATCTTCCATGTTTGATCAATCACACATAATGGATGAATCAGGAAAAAACAATCTGTATAGGGGCATAATCTTATAGACATAATTCAGCTAGTTGATCAACAATTGCTTATCCTTTTATGGACTTACGATCAACGTACTCAATGTCAAATTCAGAGAGAATCATCATCCATTCAGCGAGTTGACCACTAAGTGTAGCTTTATTTAGTAAATATTTAAGAGGATCAATTTTTGTGAGAAGCTGTGTAGTATGTGCCATCATGTAATGTTTGATATTTCCATATGTGAATACCACTGGAAGGCAAGATTTTTCAATGTTGTTTTAATTGATTTCATAAGCTACTAATGTTTTGCTTATGTAGTATATAGATATTTCTTTCCCATGTTCATCTTGTTGTGCCAATAATGCCCCCAGTGATGTGGTTTTAGTTGAGATGTATAAAATAAGAGGTTTCCCCAGAATAGGAGGTATTAAGACTAGAGGTTTGGCCAAATATTCTTTGATTAGATTGATACTTTTCTCACATTCCTCATTCCATGTACACGAAGCTCCTTTGTGTATATTTTTATTAAAAGGTTGAACTCTGTCAAAAAGTTGGGATATGAACCTCTTGATGGACTTAAGGCATCCTTGTAGACTTCCTAATGATGAACTACAATTTATTGTATGTTTGAAGTCATTTTGTTGATGATAAAATGAGTTACAAATGTTATGATAGACATTAATTAGTTAATGTATTGTCATTGATGTCAACTTGTTTTGATTATCATTGTGGTAAAAAACATCTATTATGGGTTAAAGATCTAGAACAAACAAAGTTTATGTGGTCGGTAACTGAAGAGTTTTGTATACACTGAGTAACAGTGAACACCGAGTAAATATAGTGTATACCGAGCACAATGTTAACTGAGATAGGGATCACCGACACATCACGGTATTGACCGAGCAATAAAAAGAAACTAAAGGCCGACTAAAATGATGAGTTGGAAAATTGATGATTCCAAGGTAATTGATAAGGTTTTTTATGATGATCAAATGACTATGAAAATTCAAGGATGATCAGATGAAGAAGATTGAAATGTGTTTTTGACACAACTGTCGAGGAAGGTTTAAGTAGCAAAATCAACGATGGAGATTAAGCGGAAAAATCTAAAGGATAGAAATTAAATGAGTTATGATGTCTATATAAGAGACAATAAATTTATTATGAATCATATACATGATGTGCACACATGAAAAATTCATGCATGGTTGATCAAATTGGTTGAGGACAGAACCGAGCAATTCTGCAGACAACACCGAGCGACAGAGGAAAGAACATTTACCGAGAAGAATAGAGTACGAGGAATCAGAGGAACTAAAGTGAAAAAATTGATCAGAGGTATTATTGTACTTAGCATAGATCTGGAAATCTTCAAATAGAGTTGTATTTGAATCATATCATTACTATATCAGTTTAACCATTGTTACAAATAAATCTCTTAACTGAGTAGGACTTGAAAGTCTTTCTTATGACATTCAAATGAATGTTGAGTGTTTTCTTGTTGACCCCATAGTGAATGATTGGTCGAGGGAGAACTGTTAGTGATAAATCCTCTAACCAGGTCACATTTAATAGTGTACATTGTAACCTTTAACAGGGTTGGCTCTTAACCGAGCTTACTTTAGAAGAGTGAAATATTTTGGGTTACCGGTCCCAAGTGGTTTTCCCCTTAGCAGGGTTTCCACGTTAAAAATCTATGTGTTGATGTGTATGATTGTTTTGGATTTCTATTTTACTTTACACATTACTTTATTTGCATTGATCGGTAATCCCAATAATTGTTTTACTACCACTTGGTAGATTATTTGGTAGATGAGTTGATGAGTTGATGAGTTTGAAGATAAATTTGAGATCACAGTTTATATTTCACCGAGTTGATTTATATGTTTAAAATTGTTGTTATATACATCTGGGAGAATTTGGGACTGTAGTATAACTAAAGGTAACTGATTCACCCCNNNNCCCCCCCCCCCCCCCCCCTCTCTAAGTTATTTAATAATTGGTATCAGAGCGTAGGGTGCTCAGAAGGAAAATTTTAAAGGACTTAAGATAAAGATCACAAGTTGTATAAGAGAGATGCACCTAAGCTGAACAAGGAGAACTTCTCAACATGGAAGAGAAGAATGAGACTATACATGTCATGGATTGGAGATGAAATAAATACCTAGATACTAAATTCATCTAACCTACTAGACCTTTGACTATTAATCAGATGAGAGAGAAACATGAACATAATACTATGATGGTAGAACTTGCTTCTTCGCTATTTGATGTTGAATTTGAGGATGTCAAGACATCTACATCAGCCAAGAAGATGTGGGACAAGATTACACTAGTTTATGGAGGAGATGCAAATGTGCAAAGAGCTAAAGTTGAAAGTCTCTGAGGAAAATTTGATGACATGATAATGAAAGAAGGAGAAAACATAACACAGTACAACAACTAAATCAAGGAGGTTGTGAATTCTATTCATGGAGCAGGTGGAGTTATTGATGAAGATACTATTGTAAGTAAGATAATAATAAATTTGTTGCCTATTTATTCTATTAGAGTCTCTGCAATACATAAAATGAGAGCAACACCTGGAAACAATATTATAGTTGATAGTCTATTCGGTAGACTGATTTCATTTGAGCTGAACAATTTTGACAACAATGTTGTTCCTATTGTTGAATCTGCATTTATGTCCTCTCTAAAAGTTAGAAAATCTGGTAACAAACACATGATAAGAAATGACAGTGATAGTGATGATAAAGAACTTGATGAAGCTGAAGCATTAATGGCTAGAAGATTGCACAAAGGTAAAGGAAGGTATAAAGGTAAACTACCTTTGATATGCTTTAATTGTAAAGAAATTGGGATCTTTGTTGCCATATGCCCTAACAGAAAAAGTAATGAAAGAAATGAAAGATCTAATGACATAAAGGATGATCAAGAATATAGAAGCAACCGACAGTATCACAAAAAGAGTAACCGAGATTACAAAGACAAAGGCAAGAAGGCATGTTACATTGTTGAAGATAAAGATAAAGATAAAGACACCGACACTAACACCGATGAAGACATTGAGACAATATTTGTAGCTTTGAAATAAGATCCAGAAGAAGATGAAAGGTATGTCGAAACAAAACTTATTTCTAATTTAGCAAGCATGACATTTGGGTTATTGATAGTGGTTGCACACATCACATGACTAGGTATAAAGAAGAGTTTGAATTTCTTGAGCATTATAATGGTGGATCTGTTAGAATGGGAAATGATACACCTTGTTAAGTGAAATGAAAAGGGACTATATTGCTGAATAAGAAGATCAAATGTAAGAATGAATATTGGGTGAAAGGACTTAATTATAATCTATTGAGTGTTTTAGATTTGAATAACATAGGTCATCGAGTTGCATTTGAAAATAGAAAAGATAGAATCTATGATGAAACAGGAAAGTTGATCAGCATTGGAGAACAATCAAAAGGTAATCTATTCTATCTTGACACTGCTGAAACTACTTATTTGATGGCTAAGAATGAAGATATATGGTTGTGGTATAAAAGGTTATGTCATGTAAATTTTGACAACATGGTTAAGATCAGTAAGAAAAGAAAAGTAAGAGGCTTACTGAGCTTATCTAAACCTGACCATGTCATGTGAAAGAATTCTCAAATGCGAAAAATGTCGAAATGTAGTTTTAAGAGAGAAAAAATTTCATCTAATGATATTTTGGAATTAGTTCATACAAACCTATGTAGATGAATGAGAACACATAGTTTTAATGGTGACAGATACTTTATTTTATTTGTTGATGACTACTCTAGAATGATGACTGTCATGTTCTTAAAATAAAAATATGAATCATTTAAGATGTTCAAATGGTACAGAGCTAAAGTGGAAAATGAAAGTGGTAAAGAACTAAAATGTTTAAGATTTGACAGAGGAGGAGAATTTATTTACGATGGTTTCACTAACTTTTGTAATGAGTATGGAATTAAGAGACAAGTTTCTACATCAAGAACACCACAACAAAATGGGATTGCTGAAAGGAGAAATAGATCTGTTGTGGATCCACAACACACACACCATTTTTGTCCTTTGACCATGGGGACCCCCTTCTCTTTTTTGGTGTTTTTTGTGTCTGGCCCTCTCCCTGTTCCTTGAATTGGGTCTCTTGAGGAGCCTGTTGAGAAAAAACAAGGCATTTTTGGCCTTTTTGGCCTTTCGGCATTTTAGAGGACCCTGAATCCTCTAAAACATCGAGATGGCCGAAAGGCCAAACCTGAATCAAGCTTTCATACCTTTTGGTGTTTTAGAACCTGAAACATTGAAAGGGCGAATGAGTTCACCTAATGTTTAGGCTTTGAAATGCCAAAACTTGGTGACATCACCCCACAGGCTATTTGAAAGGCCTGAGCCCTAAGTGATCCTCACTTTATTTTTCATTTCTCAAGTTTTTTGCTCCCCGCGCGTACTCGTCGTTCCAGTTCACCTCCTCGCTTAGTCGTTGCCACTTGCTCTCGGCTCTTGGTTCTTGGTTTTTGTCCTTCCCCTTCCCATAAATGACATGTAGGGTTCCCATTTTCATGTCCCGTTGTCTCATTTTTTCCCTCTTCGATCGGTTTGGGATTTTCTTGGGTCAGGACATGTTTCTTTCCCCAATTCCCTAGGGTTTGCGCCTATTGGGCTTGTGGGGGAAGCAGTCTTCTATTTTGGTGTTTTCCTTTTTATTTTGGGTTTGACTTAGGGTTTCTCATCATGACCTAGTCATAGGTTTTCAGCCTTTGAAAGGCCAAAAACTTTCCCTCTCAGGCTGACTTTCACACAAGTGCACGTTGCACCTTCAGCCTCTTCAGCCTTTCTAACCTCCAAAACCCTGAAAAGTATGAATTACCAAAGATAAGATCTTCCCTCTGGAGGTTTCATACTTTCAAAGTCCAAAACTATTTTTGGCCTTTCACACCCCAAAAGCCCAAGAGGGTTTTGTTCTTTCAAATTTTTCTTTTTTTCCCTTTCGGCCTTTTTGAACCTTGACCCGATTTTTGGCGCCCAAAATCTTGAAATGACCAAAAGTGCAAAATCTGCATTCCTGGCTTCTTAAGAGCCTCTACTTCTATTTTCTTTAGTTAGTCTATCATCCTTTCCTATTTTTTAGTCTTCTTTCAAATAAAAGATACTAATACCTTCATTTTTCTTGCGGGAATGCCTTAGAAATGAACAACATCCCCAATGAACTACCTTTACAAGGGAAATCACCCCCTTCAAAGATCAAGATCAAATATGCCGAGATCACTGATGCTGATATCAGGAATGTAGACTGGGACGAGTTCTTGGTGAGGTGATCCCAGCCAATAGGAAGGTCTGTAGACTGCACCTCCATGGTTTATTCTGGACTAGTCAATGCAGTAGCACATCCGGTGTGTACACACAAAATTAGTGTACTTCAATGAATCTTTACATGCAAGGAAACTCAAGAATGAGCCCTCACAAATCGATCCATAGCTCCCTATGCATGGAGTTGCAAGATTTGTAAAATTGCTCTCAACTAGAGCTATAAACTCATGACCTTGCCAATAAACCA
>MU226694.1:238439-265009 GCA_018584345.1 Thuja plicata
TGATTATGATTTGATCAAGGAAATTGATATAATTGATATTGTTGATATTTGAAAATATTGATTCAGGGATTTGATAAATTAAGAAATGGGGCCCAAAGTCTAGGCGACCATTTTAGGGTGCATACACGGTGGCCGTCACATCTTCAGAGCTGATAGTGACTCTAGCCAACCACTACAACCCAGATGAGAGGGTAGTAAAGAATACAGGAAGACAGGTAGTTCTGGATATAAGACTAGACAATATAGAAGAGGTCTTCCACCTCCAGAAAGGTGTAGATAAATTCTATGAATTTTTCATTGAAAAGGACCTCAGGTGGTTCAGAAACAAAGGCAAAGAGGCGTACAATATTGTAAATAATGACTACCTTAAGCAACCTCTTCCAAAAAATAAACTAGATAAGATAGACCTCAGAAGAGGATATCTAAAAGATGACATCCAGGTAGCAGTAACGCTTATAAGCTCAGTGTATGGACTACCTCAATCCATCCAGCTCGAGGAATGGATGATCCTGTTAATAGAGAAGACCAGGAACTGCAAGGCTAGGTTCAATTGGGCACCATTATCAGTGACAAACTAGACAAACAACTGACTGCGATGAAGCATAATCCAAAATTCTACATGAGTACATACATAGTGTACTTGTTAGCCGCACGGGCAGAATATCTGGGGCTCACCAAAAGGGATAACATCAATGATCAAAATGCATGGCCCCATGTTGTATACCCACATCTAGTGAAAAGGGTGAATATTCCAGAAGATAGCCCAGATTACAAGATAGTAAATGACACTTTCATCTTTGCAATCATCTGATCCATTGAAGGTGATTTCATGAAGAGAATGTCAGAAGAAGTAGTTGCCAAAGTAAGGGCCATTAGGGCCTATTACATGCAGTTTAGGACATTTACATACATTCGAGCGGTAGGATCTACTTTTCAACCAAAGAAGCTACCCAGGTACCCATCTGACTAGATAATCATTCTAAAAATGGCCAGGTAACTCACAGATGCTTATGAACATATAAAACATAAGAAGAAGCAGTGCTGGGACTTTCCTATCCTCCTAGGCCCGTACACTCTCCAAGACATGAAATTTTGCAATTCCTTGGTCTTCAAGTGGAACGACTGCCCACTTCAACTGTAAAAAACTGTCTGGGCCCGATTTGACCCAATAGGTACATACAACTACATTATTGGCAAATCCTATATTCATGAGCCACACCTCGAAGATCACTGGATAAATTGTGTGGACGATCATGAGGTAAGAATTAGGGACTATTGCAGGAAGTCCCTTACCCTTGCATATGAGACCTTGAAGACCTTGATTCCCCCAAAGGTTTGGGAGAATGATTCAGATAGGGTGCTGGAGTCAATTTACAATGTGAATAAAATATACCATAGGCCCATCATGAACACAAAAATTGATAAGGATGAGAACGATGATATTGAATTCTGAGCTAGGCATGTGGTATGAACAATGGAAGCATGTATTAAGAGGCCTTATAAGATGGATCCAATCCATGTGAATACATTGATGGATCCACCCAAGAAGGTGGATAAGCAACATGGAGAGAGGTCTACGGTGCCCCAGTATAAGAAGGCCCCACCTTAAAAGCCAAAGATGATATATGGTCATGAAAGTACAATAGAGTATGGTCAAAATCCAAGGCACAAGGCTCCAAAAACCAAGATTACTGGATAGATAGATCCTCCAGTAGGATCATCATAGGCCTTACAAGATGAAGGCCCTTCCACTTCTGGCCAATCTCCCCCTCCCTTTGAAAAAGGGAAGAAAATGTATAAAAGGATGAGAGCTTATGTGTCTCCACGACTAGAAACCTTATAGGAGGAGCCAGAAGAAGAGGAAGACATACTTCTAATTAAAAGGTCAAGATATCAGAAGAGGAAAGAAAAGGATACTATAAGAAAACACGTGGAAGATCCAAAAGAGAAGGACAATCTTCTGGATGCCTTAGGTTCAGATAAATTCTAGATATCTGATTTCGAAGGACTAGAAGGCTTTGCAGACCACGGACAGGACACACCAGATTCAACAATAGGATATGACATGAGAACACCATCAATCATCCAGCCCCAAGTGACCCTCACTCCACCTCCAGCCCAGTTCACTAATCCCAGACTAAACGTGCCTGTCGTGGGGATGGATTCTAATGCCGGCCAAGGACCTGAATCTCAAGATGGCACAGTGACTCCTATTATATTAGGAAAATAGTCTATAGGGGAGAGTTATACTTCAACCCCACCACCTCACATTCCTGTTCCACCTACCTCTCTTCCACCTCCAATTCCCACTCCACCACCTTCTCTCCCAACTCCAACACCAACTCCACCACCTACAATGCCAAAACCAACTCAACTACCAACAGTTCCTTTGCCTTGCTTCATCTCGACCCCCAAGGGTTAGTGAGTGCAGAAGCTGTGTTACCCTCCAAAACCACATTAGCGGCCATGACTGGCCTTAATATAGAAGTGGTGATTAATTCCTTGGGAGATGAAGGACAAGGCATAGAAGAAGAGATGGGGGAAGAAGAAAGGGGAGAAGGAGAAGGTCACAAAGAAGAAATGAATGAGGGAGAAGGTGAGAAAGAAAGGGAACAAGAGAAGGAGTCAGAGGAGGAGGTGACCCCCAGATCAAAAAACTTGGCTTCGATCCTCCATGTTGCCCCATATGAGCCAGTCACCGTCTTTAGTAAACCTACTTGGTTTACTAAAGAGACTCATCCTAGGAGGAGAACTTACATGGATGAGGAAGAAGGAGAAGATACAAACATGACATTCTTGGGGCAAGATTTTCACCAGGTAGAGGCCAACATACCAATGAGGACCATATCCTATGTCACCCAAGACACTAGGGGTCGCCTAAAGGCATAAGTAGCAGTTCCTTTTGTTAGCACTTCTCAAGCATAAGTGACCCCTAAAGATTATACACTTGAAGAAGTAGAGTTGGGTGAGCCCTCTAGGGAAGCGAGTAAGACATTAGAAGCTCTAGGTTTGAAGCATGATTTAGGATTTATGAGCAAGGATGAAGAGATCATCAAGTCCTTAACAGAGAAAAATGAGGCTCTGAAGAAGTTCATTCATAAGATGGTGGGTCCCATTGACCCAAGTTGCCTAGAGGCCTCATTACAGGTCGTATTAGAAAAAGGGCCACTCCAGATTGACTGACGAGTTTGACCCCTTCCTTCATCCAAGAAAGTGCAGATTGGAAGAATAACTTTGAGCAGTATCGAGGAGTTATCAAAGTGGTGTTTAGACCCTACAGAGTCATCTTGATTGAAACTACAAAGTTGATAAACGAAATGGAGAGTGAAGATAGCTTAGATTGTGAGATAACCAAATGGTAAGCCGCCCTCCAAGACCCAAATATAATTAAGAAGCAATGCATCCAAATCCTAGTAAAGATATATGAGGGCGAAGAAATAGACAACTTTGAAACCTGGCTCAAACGCATAACCAAGATAATTAAGAACTTCGAAGAGTGCCTAGCCCGCATAATGGAAAAATTGAAGGAAGTCATTGAAAGGGTAGGAGAAATAGATGGTTTCTTCATAGGGATTAGCCTAGACCTGTACTGGGACCAGGATAAAAAAACCTTGCGTCTAGTGAAAGAGGTGGTGCAACAGTTCAAAGATATTTTGGCAGGTGTTAACACCAAAGAGGCCTTGCACCAATTGTTCTACTCAAAGGAAGACATGTAGAGGATGTCAGAGCATCAAGAAGAGATCAAGTTCTTCACTTCTAAATTGACCATTTCAATAGAGAAGAAAGAACGAAGGGTCAAAAAAGCAAAGAGGAAAGAGATAAATTATGAAGAAGTTCAAGAGATCATAAAAAGGCTCCAAGCTTCCCATCTGGAAGTATTTCCAAACTGATGCCTCAAATCTATTCAACAATTTTGCAGAAAGTAGTTTTCTACACCTAGCCATTTTCCAAAAGGATAAAATTTGGCCATTCAACCTTTTGGCCAATCAATACTTTCAGCCTTTCAGCCTTCAAAAGGGCCAAAAATTTTGGGCCTCCATTTTTGGGTTCTAACACTTATTAATTTTTGGCACTTGAGACACTTCGGACTAGAGGTCAGGGTCTGAATTTCTGGGTCTTTCTAGGGAGATCACTTTTTTGCATGGAAGTTGAACTCCATATCAGATAGGGGCCTAAATAGAGTTCATTTTGGAAGGAATAAGGGTACCCTATTAGTTCCCACCGCAAAGAGAACACTAAATGAAGATTCCAAGGTTGAACTCCAAGATTGGGAAGAAGACTCTTGTTGCATGCAATGAAACCCCATCTTCTTTCTCTCTCTTTTCTTGACGAGTTTGATCCCTCTTGCATCGACAAACTGATTGTAAATGGATTAAAAATCCATGCAAGTTGTTTAGTATCAGTTAGAAATAGTTTTATTTCAACAAAGTTTTAGTTTTAGCTTATTTTCATTAATTTAGAGTCTCTGATGCCCTAATTTTGGCATTCAAAGTTTATAGATCAGAACTCTATATATTGTAATCAAAAGCAATGTAATAAGGTTGAATTTGTAATGCAATAAAAATCTACAATTGGTGCTTCATTCGTGGTGTGATATTTCTTCTATCTATGGGAAATTGATGAATGTGTGCATACTTGTTCATTATTTTCAAAGATCCAATTGTTTATTATGTTTTGAATCTGTGTTTCTATTAGTTGGAGTTTGATGTTATCTATCTACCTTGTTGTGATAAATCCACGGAAAACATCGTCTATTGGTCTTAATGATAAATCCATCTCATGTGTGTGTGCATCTTGGTGGCTTCATGATTTGATAGGTTTTGAAATCTTGCACAAGTGAATATATTTTCTCTCCAAACGATTTCATCCATCAAGTATAGAATTGTGACATCGTCTAATTTATACTTCGTGGGTTTGTTCCAAATCTCTCCATCATTCAATTCAGAAGGGAACATCAAAAATGGTTTATGTCCATTAGGATTTCATTTTCAGCAAGTTATTTCATTTCTCATTACCTTACTCATTTAAATTCTGTCATATCATTTAAATTCTGTCATAGATCTGAAAGTAATCATCTTTAAAAAACACAAAATTGCATCCTTAGTTAAAGCATAAATCTTTGATAAATTGGAAAATAGCAAAAAAGTACTAAAGTTGTTTTGTAGTTTGATGTATTGAACGTACCAGTAAAGGCCTCCTCGCAAACATTCACATTTATCTTAAACTGAGTAACCAAGAAGGTTGTACCATGACCCTGGAGAACCTTGGGAATAACTTTGTTATTCTTTCAAGAGAGGAAATCGAATCTCGAGATCCTAGTCATTGACTTGTGTAAAAACAACACTCAATAAAAGTGGTGCTAGAAGGAGGGAAACCTTGGCTAAAAATATAGATAACATGGGATCCTTTTCCCCAGAAGGGTTTGAGTGAGTGCTTAGATCATCTCCAAAAAGAGGCGAGTTCATTGAACTCTCTCACCCTCGTAGAACTCACAGTGATAAAGGGAAGACAAGAGAGAACTCTCACTATCCCACCGAGTCAGAGAACCTGCTTGGATAGCAATCACACATCATTGTCTAGACTGTTCCCATAGCCATAAATCAAAATTAGAACTTGCAAAATCAAAATTTACAGCAACCCCGTCCAATGGCTTTCTTCGCCAACGCACAAAGTTCACCATTAAATTTTTTTGGGAAGCTCCATGAATTGCCCAAAAATTTGGAGAAGTTTTGCACACGCTTAATATATGGCGAATCAAGGATAGCAGAAGAGAACATTCATGCCTTCAAATAAATTTGCAACCGTAAAGAGATTTCCCACCAAGATGTTTTCTGTCATCTTTTCCCATACACTTTGGGAGAATTTTCATACAATTGGTACCTAAATTTACCACAAGGATCTATCTCTGTATGGATCGAATTTGAAACTAAATTTCTCAATCAATTTAAGTTGTATGTGGATCTTTCTGTGACACATCAATAGTTCATAACAATGAGAAAAGATCCCAAGGAGCCCATCCCCATGTTCAATCATCATTTCCACAAGATGCACAAAAAGTTGGAAGCTCCTTACACCATACCAGAGGCAGCCATCATACAAGTTTACCTCAAAGCTCTAGATCCCTTCGCCTCAATTTTTCTAAGAAGACTCCCAACTGTAGATAGGGACACAATGGAAAAGGTGTATAATCAGGCCATAACTTTCACATAGCAAATGGATCTGTAAGAAGGGAACTTTGCAACCATGCCCATCATTAACAACATTGTTTCCCTCCATCCATTTCAATAAGTAGTCAAGCTTTGGCCACTCACCCACATCTACTTAATCCAATTCTGGCATAGCCATTTGCAACCCTACCAACATCCATTACTTATCCTGGTTAAGAGACTCATAAAACAACATTTGTAGAATAGAGGGTTGTGCCCCAAGCTGAACGTGATACTCATTTATCCTCTGAATTAGATGTCGTAAAGAAAATCTTGTCCCAACTCACAAATGAGCTCACTCAGATGAAGTTGAATCCTTCCCAAAACCAAAGTGGGTATCAACAAGCACCGACTAGTCCAAATACTTATCCCCAAAATCAGAATCAGAGTTTTAACACTTAAAACAATAACAACAATACACAGGATAAGTCATTTGGGCAGAAAAGAAAGAATAGACTGTGGAACACCCGACCAAACAATGGTTGTATACCGATAGATAATGCTAACACCTATGCAACTGTGAAGGCCAATTTTGTTGGGGCTCTGAATCTATGCCAAAATAACAACGGATATGGAAGCAACTCCCATAATCAGTATCCACAGGATCCAGAGGAACCACCCATTCAGTTCAACGCCATGATGTTTTATTCCTATGAATCTAGAAATGGAGAAAAATTGGGCCCTTGTTTGGGAGAAGAAGAGTTCATTTTCCCATTCCAAAAGGAAAATGAGCCTGAGTACTCAGATGTTCATGCCTTCCAAAATGATTATTGAAATTCCTACAATCTATGGAGTCAAAAGGAACCTATGATTGATGGCATACCTCTGAGTAAAAAACCAACTCCACCAGATCCCCGAGCAAGCAATAATCATGCACCACCCAGAGGTCTGAATGCTCTGCCTCATCCCCACCAAACACACTCACTAGTTACAGAAACCCAGCATGGTCAAACGACAAATACAGTGCAGTTGAATAACTAAAGAAAACCAAGGCTAGTATATAAATGTTTGAGATTATCCAAGGTTTACCTTCTTAGAGAGAATCCCTCTTGAAGTCCCTGGACCATTCAAAACAAGGGACAATGACTAGAAATACAAAGACCACCTCTAACGTCAACACTTCCAAAGCTTTCCTGACGATGTTCAAAGACAAGATAGAAGTACCACCATTCTTTCTCATTCTATTGATATTCATGAAGAACCTACACAACTGACTAATTGGTTCTGGAGCATCTAGTAATGTCATGCCTCTATCCATATATCAAAAACTGGGAATGATTCCGCAAACAACAAACAGAGTAGTGATCCAGCTCGACAAAATAGAAGTCAAAGTAATTGGTGTTCTCAAAGACGTGCATATCCAACTGGTTGCTAACCCAAGGATACAAGAGTACATTGATGTGCATGTAGTAGATATCCCCGAAACATATGGAATGCTACTAAGTAGAGAATGGACCAAATTCTTGAGAGGATGGCTGTCCACAAATTTTACGCAGCTATGGTTACCATGGAAAGGACTGAACAACCAAGTAAAGATCAATGTTGAGCCTAAGATAAGAAGGATGATCACTGAATATAATTCTTTTAATAAATTCCTGTTCACATAGACCGACCTAGGCACCTATCGGATGGATGACATTTTTATGTTCCAAATTGGGGAAGTCGAAGAACAAAGCCATAGTCCGGTACATGTCCTACTAGAACCCAACATCCATGAAGACATCTTTCAAAAATTTATCACCAGCATAATGAAAAGCATGTAGCACCTAGGGAAGGATGTGGACCCTAACATCCTTCTGCTTCTAGGGTATTGTCAGTTACATCAAGAAATTCACTCAGAATTCATGTGCTCCAATTGCCAAAATGCACTGTCTCGAGTGCTGACCCAAATCACTCTACCGATCAAAACCCTAAGGGAACTTGAAGCGGAAAAGGAAACCCTTGAAATGACAAGAAAAGGTGGCTCTATGATTAGGACATATAACTTAGTGGACACTAACGCCCAGACCAAAAGTCAAGCCAGTGGGTCAGATTAAGACACCAAAAGCCCTACATTAAACTTGTTCAACGACTGGAGCACTTTAGATGATGGAGTGTGTCCTCCATACAGAGAGCTACATGAAGATAAATATAGTGAGAGTACTAAATTCATTGACCTTAAAAGTTTCCAAAGGAGAGTCACCTTCCTCGGGTAGTGATGGAGAATAGAAGCAAAAGCCCCAAACAAAGGGATTCTCAGAAATGGTTTTGGACGGTTTGAAACCCGCAAAGCAGTACCAAATATATAAATTGTGCTTTGATGGCTCTAAATGCAAAAAATGAGAAGGAGTGGGAGTCTAACTCATAAATCCAAGAGGTAAGTATTTTTATGCTACATACATATTACAATTTATGTGTACTAACAATGTTGCAAAATATGAAGCATTAGTCTGTGGACTCCTCCTGGCCCATAAGAAAGGAATAAAAGCCTTGACGGTGGAAGGATATTCACAACTGGTCATCAAACAAATCCATAGTTAGTATTCTTGCAATGATAAGAGGCTTTCAGTCTACCAAAACAGGGCATGGGACTTGATCAATGACTTTTAAGCATTCAACATCAAGGCCATCCCACGAAGGAAGAACATCGTCATCGATGCCCTAGCTGTATCTGCCAGTTTGCTACATCCAATGGAGAAGTCTAAACTAAAGAAGTTCTTAGTTAAACTTATTGCAGCCCCGACCATCCCAGATAACATCACCAATTTCCAAGTCTTTCAAGATGACCAACACATCCTCAAGTTTATCATGTGCGCAGGGGTGTTCGAGAAACAAATCATAGACGAAGAGAAAGAAGAGGCAGAAGAAAAAGTTAGTATAGAAGACCCCAATGATCAAGGCATCATAAACCTAAGAACCAATTCCATACCCAAAGGAATGGTGGAACTAGAGATGATTTTTGATAGTGATGGGACCGCTATAAAAAGACGTCTGAACATACCACCAGATGCTAAAGAGTATGCATCCTATAACCTTGGTACCAAGGATGAGCCAAGAGAAGTTCACATTGGGAGAGTATGTACGAAAGAGGAAAAGTAAGAGATGGTCCACCTCCTTATAGATTATCGAGATGTCATAGCTTGGAGTTATGAAGAACAAAAAGCGTACAACACCTTAGTCATTATGCATAATATCCCACTAAAGTTAGATTCCAAACCATTCTGCCAATGTCAACGACCCTTCAACCCTACTATGGAGCCCTTGATACAAAAGGAGGTTCAAAAAATACTAGATGCTAGAATCATATTCCCCATATGAAACTCCACATGGGTGGCCAACTTGGTACCCATGAGAAAGAAGATTGGTGAGTTTTGACTATATGTGGACTTCTAAAACCTAAACAAAGCATCTCAGAAAGATAACTACCCACTCCCTTCTCTTGGTGAGGTATTGTAAGTAGTGAATGGTTCTTAAATGATGTCCTTTCTGGATGGATATTCAGGTTACAACCAGGTAATGGTTCAAGAGGAAGACAAATTAAAGATGACATACACCACCAAATAGGGGACATTCACATATCGATGGATGCCCTTTGGTTTAATAAATGTTGGGGCTAATTTCCAGAGAGTGATGGACATTGCCTTCAAAGGGCTAGTCTGAAAATTTATCATCTTCTTCATGAATGATTTGACTATTTTTTTCAAAACAAAAATTAGATCATATAAGAGATTTAAGGAAGGTCCTCCAAAGATGTAGGAAATACAACATTTCCTTAAACCCTAAGAAATGTGTGTTTGGGGTGACAGAGGGAAAGTTGATTAGAAACATAATCTCAGAAACAGGGATAGTGATTGACCTTGACCGTGTCCAAGCCATTCTCAAGATAACATTTCCTCACAGTCACAAATAATTGAAGTCTTTCTTCGGGAAGATCAACTTCATAAGGAATTTCATCAGCGGTTTTGCCAAGATAGTAAAACCACTCAATGACATGTTGAAGAAGGATGCTAAGTTTGAGTCGACTCCCCCAGTGATGAAGTCATTTGAAGAAATCAAGAATGCCATAGCCACGACCCATGTCCGTGTCAGTATAGATTACACTATTCCCTTTGAAGTGTACTCCTTCACATCAAAACATTCTTGCACCGACATCCTCACACAGAAGAAAGAAGGGGAGAACAAGAGACCAATAGATTTCATGAGTTTCACCTTAAGAACATTGAGGGCAGGTAACCCAACCTAGACAAACAATATTTTTCTTTAGTCAAAGCGGTGAATAAATTCAAGCACTACAGCTTGAGGAGAAAAGTCTTCAGCATAGTCCCAAATGCAGTTGTAAAATCTCTGCTGATGTAAAATGAGCTAGGAGAGTGGACAGGAAAATTAATGTTCATCTTACAAGAGTTTTACCTAGAAATCTAGCCAATGAAACTTGTAAGAGGCCAAGTCCTAACGAAACTAATCTTTGAAGTGGAAGAAGATCTAGTATGCCAAACTTATATCGATCAAGGTGTGATCACTGATATATGGTATCAAGACATGGTGTACTACCTGCTACAGAATCACTACCCAAAATGGATGAATGACTCACAAAGAAGGGCTTTAAAAATCAAAAGCAGGTCCTACATGTTAAAGAATGGCCAGCTATATAAGTTTAATTATGAAGGTTTGTACCTGAGGTGTCTGGATAGGCTCAAACCAAAGTCATTCCTAGAATATTTTCATGACAGATATGGGACAAGGCATGGTTCAGCTGAGGTGATCGCTCACCAAATCCTAAGGGTAGGGTATTTTTGGCCAATATTATTCTAAGACATGGGAGAACACGTGAGATCATGCCACACTTTCCAACCAAGCACAAACCGAGAGAGAAATACGGTAATGCCCTTACATCCTGTATACAAGGTACTTTTGTTCACCTAATGGGGATTAGATTTTTTTGGAGTGATTAACCCCCCTTCATCTGCAAGACACAAGTTCATTCTAATAGCAATTGATTACTGCGCATGATGGACAGAGGCCGAAGTAATGAAGAATTTTACCATGGAGGTAGTGACCAAGTTCCTAGAGGAGTGCATCATAACCAGGTTTGGGATGTCATTCTATCTGGTATGTGACAATGCTCCCTCTTTCTCATCTGCCTCACTCATGCAATGGGCCTTCAAAATCTAGGTAATCCTCAAATTCTCTTTCAATTATTATCCACAAGGCAACAACGTAGCATAGTCTACCAACAAGAACTTGACGATAGTGATCAAACATCTGCTCAATGACAATCCCCAGGATTGGCACACACAACTTAAATATGCCCTGTGGAAAACCAGGTGAGATTCAAGAATGCTTTGGGGACATCCCCATACCAATTGGTATATGGATTGCAACCAGTCTTCCCTATGAACTTGAAAAACCCAATCTTGAGATTTATGGACCAATATGTGGGAGGTAGAGATCGAGTACAAGTTAGACACAAGAACCTCCTCAACTTGGAGGAGAAAATAACCTTGGACTTGGAGCATGTATCAAGCCACCAGGCCATTGTCAAGTGGTGGTTTGACAAGAGATCCACCATCAAATCCTTCAGGATCTCTGACCTTGTCCTCATGTGGGATAAGGCAAAAGAAAAGCTAGGAAGGCACACCAAATTTCAAAAATTGTGGACAAGCCCCTATCAGATATCAGAGATCTTGGGAGAGAACATTTTTAGGATCAAAACCTTAAATGGAGAGTTGACCCCATTTCCACTCAATGCGAAATTCCTTAAACATTACTTCGGATCCTAAGCGGGACTGCCTTTCGTCCCTTATATCATAGTCTTTTTTCTTTTGTTTGTTTTTTATTTTCTCTCGGTCTTTCATTTTCTTCACCATAAGTCCCTTTTATCCATCCTTGGTTGCCTCGTTTGTTGGGGATCATTTTTATTTGGATCAAGTGTGCCTTGGATTCATTCCAATTGGTTCCTAAATTGGAGCAAAGGTATTTCTTAGTCAAATTCTCCAAAGAAACATGCAGCGCAGAGAACACTCCAAAAAATAAAGTGGTGGCATATATCACTGGGAAATAGGAGGATGTTGAAATCTTGGTCATCCTAATCACAAAATAATTTAAGAGATGACACCAAAATGATATAACATGCTGCAAGCTTCCTAATATGATTACACATGTTCTTTGTTGTCGATTCAGGAAAAGTACCATCATTCAAAAACTGAAAGATATGAGAATACCATTCATCCAAATGCAAATTGAAACAATCAGAGGTAAAATTATTCAAAATTAGAGGGGTTTTAAGAGTATGTATAGTAAATTTAAAGTCTTCAGCATTATTTATAAGACAAACTAAAGAAGTTGTGCTCGCCATGGCGTCCGCATGTCAATATCTTTCCTAGGTAAAGTTTGAATCATATAAGAAATAAGAAGAGAATTGTGAAAGAATATCAAGAGACAAATCTCTCTATTGTGTCATTTTATCATTCTTAGTCTGATAACCTCCTTTAATATATTCCACAATAAATTGCGAATCTCCATAAATTTCCAAGTTTTTAATATTAAGGGATGGAGATGCTCGTAAACCAGCTATAAGAGCTTCATACTCTGCAATATTATTAGTACAAGGAAAATTCAATTTATATGACATAGGGATTGGTTTCTTTGTAGGAGGGATAAAGATAATTCCAATACCAGAACCCATCTTACATCTAGATCCGTCAACATATAATTACTACACATCATCCTTTTTAACAGATAGAATGTTTTCATTGGGGAATTCTATTGAAGTAAAGCATGTATTGGAATGAGGACAAGGAGCTTCAACCAAATAATCTATTAAATATTTTCCTTTAATAGACTTTTGAGAAATGAAATTTAGATCAAATTTTGTAAGTAAAATCACCCACTTTGCAAGACAGCCAGAGAGATCGATCTTTGAGAAAAGATGTTTTAACAGATCAAATTTGACAATCACATTAACTTCAACATTTAACAGATAATGCCTGAGTTTATGACAAGCATAAACTAAAGCTAAGCATTGTTTTTCCATGTTTGTATATCTTCTTTCATAATCAAGTAAAGTTTGACTAATGTAGTACACAGGTCTTTCCTTACATTCACTATCATGTTGAGCCAACAACACACTCACCACATTCGGAGTGGCAAAAGTATATAGATAAAAGGGTTTATCAAATTGAGAAGGTTACAAAATAGGAGGATTGGCGAGATACTCCTTAAATTTCTCAAAGGATTGTTTACATTCCTCATTCCAAGAGAAAGTGGTATTATTTCTAAGCAAGGAAGTAAAAGGAACAATTCTATCAGCTAAGTTGGAAACAAAGTGATGAATGGATTGAATTTTTCCTTGTAAACTTCATAACTGAGAAATGTTCTTAGGAGGAGGCATATTAAAAATAGCATAACTCTTTTCAGTATCGACCTATATGCCTCTCTTAGAGATTATAGACCCCAATAATTTACCAGAATCAGCTCCAAAGGCGTATTTCTTAGGATTCAATCTCATATTGTAACTTCTAATCCTTTCAAATATTTGTCGTAAAATGCTAACATGATCTCCTCTTTGTATAAATTCTGCCAAGATATCATCCACATAATCCTAAATAATTATATGAATGTAATCATGAAAAATCAAAGTCATGTCTCACTGATAAGTTTCTCCTGCATTTCTTAATCCAAAAGGCATCATGACCCAACAAAATATTCCCCAAGGTGTTATAAATGCGGTCTTAAGTTGATCTTCGAGAGGAATAAAGATTTGATTATAGCCTGAAAATCCATCCATAAAAGATAATAAAGCATGACCCATTGTTGAATCCATAGTCATATCTATATTAGGTAACAGGAAATCATCTTTTAAGGATGCCTTATTTAAATCTCAAAATTCAGTACACATTCTTATTTTATTTTCTCCTTTTGAAATGATCACAATGTTTGAAATCCATTCTAAGTAATCAATAGAGCAGACGAATCCAACACCCAATAATTTTTCAATTTCAGCTTTAACTAATAAGGCAATTCCTAGATTCATCTTTCTAATTTTTTGCTTCAAAGGTTTGGCATTTGGTTTGAGAACAATATTGTGCGTAACAATCTTAGGATCGATACCCGACATATCCGAATATGTCCAAGCAAAGATATCATTGTATTCAAGTAAAAGGGAAACCAACTGATCACCTTCCTCTTGATTCAAACATTTCCCAATTTTTATCATTTTATAAGAGTCATTTTCATCCACTTGAACCTCAATAGTCTCATTTATTAGCAAATTAGTTTGTGTCAGAGAATCCATTGGTAAAGGAGAAATATCTTCTTCATCATGTTCTCCAAAATAAGCTTTTGTGTTTAGACAATAGGGCTTCCTTCTTTTGTGATGAAACATAGGTAGATCCTCATAAGCTCCTACTCATCTTTGGGAAAAACATCCAAGATAGGTTTTTGATCCATGTCAAGAAGGAGTGGGTTAATCAACTTCAAATGTCCACCGCATATATGATTAATATTGAGAGGAAAAACTGATGGTTGTTTATAAGGATTAAACCCCAATCCATATGTATAATCATAAATTTTGTTGTCCAAAGGTACTTGTATACCTTGTTCATATTTACCACATCCTTTCCCATTAAATCTTGAATTTTTTAGCAGATGATAACCAAAACCATATCTATCGGCCATATCAGATTGAGTTAAAGGAGCCTCGTATGTCACAATGTCAAAGCAATCAAGTTTTATTGTTTCAATTGTTTCGTCCATTGAGGCAACAACAAAGTTACTTTTTAATTCCATAGAAAGTGGGGAAGGAATAAAAACTTTTTCAAACTCACTTTGTTGTTTCATGAATTCCAAATCAGAAAACTTATATTCTCCCATAAAAGAAGGATTAAAGTCCAATGTTCCCCAATCATCCTCAGTCAAAGAAGAAGATGGAGCTTCAGTTTGTTTAATCTCTGGTGTTTTTTTAGGTTCTTTGATTGGTTGGAGAGGTTCGGGAACTTTAGCATATTTCGCATTTAAGCAAGGATTTGGTGCATCATCCGCATGTAGTGTATACATAATTTTTTTATAAATGAATTTAACCTTGTGATTAAGAGTAGAGGGAACTACATGCATAGTATGTAACCAAGGTTGTCCTAAAAGAAGGTTATAATTGAGAGGTTCGGGCATAACATGAATAGGTGTATTGAGAATAACCGAACCAACTTTAAGAGGTAGCGTAATAATGCCCAAAGTTCTCTTTGTAATATTATCAAATCCACAAATAGGGACATTATCAGGTTAAATAGTTGTAAGATCAGCCTTAATTTACTTAAGCATATCCATGCTACAAACATTAAGCCCAGATCCATTTCTAATTAATGTTCTGTGAATGATACTTTGATTAATATAAACAACAACCATAAGAGCATCATTTTGATTCTGCACCTCAATAGGAGGTAAATCATCGTCGGTAAATATAATAGGAGATACAAAATGCATAGTATGCATGCATTCAAAAAGGGAATTAATATTCTATTGGTTAGGAGACAAATAAGGAAGGGTAGATAGCGCATTTTGTAATTCCTCATGATACGTCAGAGAAGTTTGAAGAAATTCCCATAAAGATATCTTTGCGAGAGTAGCACATAATTATTCAACTAAGTCATACTCCTTGAAGGAAGATGGTAACTTAGGTGCTTGAGGAAGCACATATTGAGAAGAAGGTAAAGAATCTAGAACATTAGGTTGAGGATTATTCTGTGTGCCATAAGCATGTGAAACGGAATCCGTGTTGTCAAAGAAATCCAAAGGATCTCGAGGTTTACCCTTAATTTTTTTTTGAGGACATCCTTTTACCATCAACAAAGGTTTAAGATATAATATTATATGTACATCAATGTTGCAAATAGTGGAACATGAAGGTAACCATGCACACACCCTATGGTAAAGGTCATTAGAAGAGGTTGCAGAGGAGGATGAAATAGGAATAGGATCCATGGAGATCGTATTTTAACAATTATCATCCTCACTACCATGTACCTCATTAAGGGATCTATCCTCTTTTGCAATAAAAGCCTCATCAAAGTATTCAAAACAAAAATCATACATGTTGAACACAAAGTAACACTACAAGCATGAAAAATGTAAATATTTTTGTATTTTAAAGCAATTTATGATTTTTTTTTTTGAAATATAAATGCAATAACATAAAATAAATCTACTTTTTATATGCATGTAAGATCTAACATAAAATCCAAATCTAGCACCAAAAAGAAAGAGTTGTCTATCGCGGGTTCACCAAAATGTAAGATAGAAAATATGGATGGGGTTTAGAACAATGGGGGTTTGCTCATAAAAGTGACCCTATCCACATATTATCCATAAAAATTTAATTGTAATGATAAGGAATGTAAATCTGGAAATGTTTGCAAAGAATAATGGAGTAAAATACCTACCTCACAATATAGCATATCTGGAAGATCTTGTTTTCTGATGTCTGTGTTGAGTTTCGGGAAATTATGCAACTATATTTGGAATAGAAACACAAAGACGAACAAAACCCAAAAATATTTTCCTTTTCTGAGTTAGGTTGACCTTGACCTCTTTGTGGGGAAGCAATCGTACCCCACAATGTTAACCTTGACCTGCACTGCTCAGATGGAAATTCTATTTGTGGATCCTAAAAGTTGGCTGAAAAGGGTATCTGAATCTGCTCCGAAACTTCTAAAACAATGACTGTAGATATCTGAAAATGGCATTTTGGGGTGGATATATAGGGATTTTCCTTAGTCAAACCCCTATTTTGGTGATCTCGTCCTCCACGAATAGACGAATGTAATAGAATATGTACGTGTGTTGCTCTTAGGAAGAGATTTGAATGTGTAATTCCAAGATCTAAACCTCTAGATTGAACCCTAGCATGAATTTAAATGAGAGAGAAATGCATATATTTGAATATGATAAAGAAAGCATACCAATCCCCCAAGGCTAAAATACTATCAAAATCACAATCCGTAGTTGCTACCCCATGATTGTATCTTTTGAATTCTTGAATGTTGAAAATGGTAGATCCAAGAAGAAGGAAGGAAGGAAGAACACTTTCTTGCTCCAATGAAGATCCACAATAACTTGTCCACAAAATGCTTGCATTTATTAAGGCATCATCAAATCTTGTCCTCCTATACCATCCTCTTGCATTCTTGCATCATCATCATGTCATGATCATTATTTCGTCATTGCATCATTTCACGACTTTGTTTCATGAAGAATGAAGGCAAAAGAGAGTGCTTATATAGAGATCTCAAGGTAAGCCTCCTAGGGAAATGCAAGGACCCGTGCTTCAAATTTCACCTTGAATTATGGTATAATCAAAATGACCAACTAAGGAGGAAATGCAATTAATTATATTTTGAATGAAAACCCTCTTGCTCTCAGATTCGGGGACCAATTTTAGATTTAGGACCAAGTTATGATCCAGATCTGAAAGCAGGAACCAAAACCTGACACATGTCAAGGTCAACCTCGAACCTGATACAGGTCAAGGTTGACCTTGACCCTGCCCTAGGTCATAGTCGACCTCGACCTTGACCTATTTTAGGTTCAACCTCGAACCTAACCTGAGGTTTCAGGTTGGTCAACATGAAATGGCAGTGAGATTCCCAAGTCAGGGAAGATGGGAAAACATAACAGAATGATGGAATTAGGCACAAGGTCCTAGAAAAGATGTGATGAAGGCTAGGAGGACCAATATATAGGTCCTACCTAGAAAATAGATCCATGGAAAAGGAAATAAAGGAGAATCCCCAGGATCCTAACCCTAATTCCAAGTGTAGATGCATCCTAAATGCAAATCTATCATGTAAATGTACTAAAAGAGGGTGCTAAACCTACTAAAATGGAAGTGCTTCCATTTTAAGATGATACAAGAGAACGCTCCAAAAAAAAGTGGTGGCATCTATCATTGTCAAATAAGAAGATGTTCAAAGCTCGGTCATCCTAATCACAAAATACATTAAGAGACAACACCCAAGAACGTTGGTTTCTAAATGAATGTGAAGGCAACGACAAACAAAACAAGCACACAAAAGAATGCGAAGGAAGTGACAAAAAAAAATATAGCTGAAGAAAGAGAGAAACAAGCACACAAAAGAAAAGTGGCTCAAAGAGGTCACAAGTGTGAAATATGAGTAGCACCGCCTAATCGCTGCTCGGATCGATCAAAGAAGATAATATGAACCTAAACATGAAGAATCACTGATTCTTTGGTCCTTTCAATGTTTTGGAAGGCCAAAACATTGAAAGGGTTGGGTTTGGCCTTTCGGCCATCTCAGAATTTCAGAGGACTCAAGGTCCTCCGAAATGACAAAACGACGAAAATGCCAAAAATGCCTTGTTTTTTATCAAAAAGAGAAGGGGGTCCCCATGGTTAGAGGACCAAAATAGGGTGTGTGTTGTGGACCCACAACAAGATCAATTATGGATTATGCTAGAACACTGATGATTGAAAAGAATGTTGCACGCGTATACTGGAGGGAAGCTGTTAGTAGTGTTGTATACACATTGAACCAAGTACAACTAAAGAAGGATGCTAACAAGACACCTTATGAGTTATGGTGTGGTTACACACCTAATGTGAGTTACTTTAGAATATTTGGAAGTCAATGCTATATTATGAAAGATGATAGAAATGAGAAATTTGACTCAAAAGGTGATGAAGGAACATTTCTAGGATATTCTACTAAGAACAAAGCTTATAAATGTTTGAACAAGTCTTCTAACAAGATCATTGAAAGTACTGATAAAAAATGATGAGGAAAGAAAAAGAGAACCAGAAGACTACATTAGATTTTTTTACATTGAAGAACCTAACACTTTTCCCAAGCAAGTACCTAGCATTACTGAGCAACACGGTAATGTTATTGAGCATCAAGATGCACCAACCGAGAATCAGGAAGGTGTTGCAATTGGAGATCATGATCATATACCAACTGGAGAACACAATGAAGAAAAAAGAACTGAACCTATAGTTGCAAAATATGTAAGAAGACATCATCCATAGAATCATATTATTGGAGATAAAAGAGATAGCATGATGACATGAAGTAAGTTGAATAACAACACATGTTTTATTTGTGAATTTGAACATAAAACTGATAAAGATGCACTTGAAAATGAAGAATGCATTAATGCAATGAATGAAGAAATTGAGCAGATAGAGAAAAACAAAACATGGACATTAGTACTAAGACTGAGTAATAAGAATGTGATTGACACCAAATGGATATTCAAAAACAAGTTGAATGAGAATGGAGATGTAACCAAAAATAAGGCAAGACTAGTATGCAAAGGGTATGCACAAGAAGAAGGTATTGACTATGGAGAAAATTTTGCACCGGTTGCTAGACTTGAAGGAGTTAGTATATTACTTGCTTATGCTGCATACAAAGGATTCAAAGTATATCAAATGGATGTTAAATCTGCATTTCTAAATGGAATACAAGAAGAAGAGGTATACATTGAATAACCTGAAGGTTTTGTTGATCCTACTCAGAAATGCATGGTATGTAAGTTACACAAAGCATTATAGGGATTGAAACAAGCATCGAGAGCATGGTATGAAAGACTAAACTCCTATCTTATCATTATTGGATTTGTTAGAACAAGTGATAACAACAACACATTAGGTGAAGGGCTTTCTTTTGACAAAAAATGGGCAAAATGTGACAAAGTAACTAATAGATCAAATGTTTTCACTCAAAGGGATGCATTATATTTTACTTCAACATTAAGGGGATTTGTGAATTCATTTACTAGTGAAATTTTTTACTAAAAGGCAGAAGAAGTTTTTACTGAGATGAAATGACCTTTTTATAGCAAATTCCATGGGAATGATTTTATAAGTTGAATGCTACAAGTAAAATTCACCATTAAGGGTGAAATCTATTTGATGAGAAGGCCAAAATATGGAGAGATGGTATTATGGGAGCTTTTTCACTACAGGAAATCAATAATCAATTTTATCAAAGGGATTAAACTATGAAAAAGCATGTCTCGTTAATGGGATTACAAGGGTTCATCCTATTTTGTGTAAGGAGAGGTGTGCCTGGCAACCGCCAGAGAAAGGATAGATCAAAATAAATTTTGATGGGGCTACAAGAGGAAACCACGACATATCCGGGTGTGGTGGAGTTGCAAGAGATCATGAAGGAAATATCATTGCCCCCATAGCAAAGAGGTTACGGGATGGGACCAATAACAAAGCAGAATGTGAAGCTGCAAAAGAGGCCATTTTACTGGGTGTCAAGATGGGTTTGAGGAAGGTGCATTTGGAAGGAGATTCAAAAATCATCATCAATGGGATCAAAAAGGGTAAACTAGTCTCATGGCATCTTGACAAGCACATTAACTAGATTTGGTGCCTTTTACCAAACTTCAAAGATTTTAAGATTTCTCATGTCTATAGGGAGGCAAATGTGGTGGCCAATATGTTGGCCAACCTGGGAGCCAATAACCCCCATGGAAGTAAGAATGTTATTTTTGAAGATTTTGGTCTTGTAAATTTGGACTAGACCGATGCATTTTCATTGATGCTACCCCGCGCAACTCTCCTTGGAGTGACTCTCAATTATGAGCCCTCTCAAGGTTTATCATGGGAGTACTAAACACCACTTGTAATAATGTCGCACGCAGGAAGAGATGGGTTTGCATGTGTCTAGAAATTTTTTGGGTCTCCAATTTCACATGCATTTATATTGATTAAACCCCTCATTTCCCTCCACAGTTTTCTACATGAGTCTTTTACAGAGGCGCACTACCAACCATGGAAGCAAATTTTGTGTTGGAATCATGCAATCAAACCCAGGAGTATGAAGGGAAGGTAACGGTCTAGTGCCTGAAGATTATCTTCCTCTTTGAGGATCAAGATTTTCTGAGCACGGTTATGGATTTCTTGGGGCCGGAATTCATGGATACATACTGGTGCATGAGATCAAATTTGGACATCACCTCACTATTTGTAGCGCTAGCTCTGATGGTGGGGGATTCAAAAGAAGAAGTTCGAAGGGTCATTGAAGAATGCATTGACAAGCAATGGCTTGTGGGGTTGGAGGAAATAATTGAACAAGATGTTCTTGGGATAGGGATGAACATGGGTCAGCACCCATTGAGGCAAATTAGAGGCAGAGATACTCTGATATATTCATTGGTGGTGTGGTCGTCTGCGAACCCACGTGAAGTACACCTACCAAAAGTAGCAAGGGCTTGGCAGACTTTGAAAAACCTACTACAAGCAAACATAGGGGAGGAGGAGAATGCAAACATGGGAAAAGGAAAGACTACTACCAAGAAAAGTGTGCGCCCACACGGTGAGCCCCTGAGATACCAAGTTATCAGGGAAGGGCGGGAGGTGACTGGTGTATCGACAAGAGCAGGCTTAGGGGTTGATGTGTCGCTGCTCAACAAGGGGATGCTAAGTAGGGCTAGCAGGCCACGCTTTTTAGGGGTCGAGGATAACTCAATCCCCAACTTCACCAAGGAAGAGGCTACCTCCTGGTTCAAGGAATGAGGTGGTCGATGGATTTGCAGTAAGGAGGGGTGAAACTAAAATTTTTTTGTCTTTACATCTTTGTAGTAGGGGTCAGATTTCCTATAGGTGTTGATGCCTTTTGAAATGTATATGCATCGGCTTTAGTTTACCAGGCTTGTAGACGAGGGCCTCTTATGCTCTCTTATGTTCTCTAATATTGTAAGATCTTTTATTATTAATACAAAAAACATGTTACCTATCAAAAAAAAAACTATGAAAAAGCAAAACTTTATTTTACTAATAAAGGGGAATTGCTTTGTTGAACACGGGTCAAAATGTATTTTCCATTTGAGTGAAATATTTTCACAGGAAGGTTGAAATAGACAAAATATTACAACCAAAAGAAGTTGTAATATTAAAATAAAATGTTGCTACACAATAATTTCTCATATGGAGTTAAAAAAATTATTTTCACTTAAGTGAAAATAAGTTTGTATAAAGGAATTGCATTGCAGATATTTTTACTTCAAAAGTGAAATATTTGCATATATGAGTTAAATGATTATGTTGAGTTGTAAAATAAAATGCAAGGAATATATTGTTCATTACTTGTGAGGTATTTTCACAGGATGTAAAAGCAACAAAGGCATATATTTTCAAAGGGGATATTTCAGTTGAAAAGTGCAAGTTAAAAGAAAGAGTATCAAATGTTTCGACAGAGAAGAGAAAATGAATATTCTATAAATCAGATTTTAGAGAGAAGACACATGTCATCAAGAGGACAAATCTGGAGTTTCTCTCTTGGCTTTATATTATTTCTTTCTTATAGTAACAGGGGCTCTAAAATGTTTTTTTCTCAGCAGCGTGTAAATAATGCAAAGGTGTTTATTATGGGTGGTAGATAGAGTATGTAGGCTATAGCTGGTTTTCTAGATGCAAATGTCCATCCAATTTTAGTGCATTATGATATAATCATGAAGTTGTCTCCATATTTTATGTTCATTGTTATGCAGATTCAACATACTAAGGGTGTATGAATTTGTCCTTTAAGTCTTTCTTGAGGTTGTAATGTTTGTTCGCGGGTATCTTTCGAGGAAATAGTAAAATTCCTTGAGAAAAAAATTGTGACTTTGAGTGTATTGTGTGGATTGACAAGAATATTTTTTTGATTACTTGTGGGGATATGTTATTACAAATCATTAATATAAAGACCCATTGATAAGATTTAATTTGTTGATGGGATTTCCATTTTAGTCTCATAGTTGACTCTGTGGCTAGGATTAGGCACTGGATTTTTACACCACTTGTTGTATTTCAGAAGTATCTTAAATCATCAAATCAGTTTTACTTTCTTGTAAAGTGTAGGATTTGAGTAAGGTTTTACCTCTTAGTTGCTATTAATGGTAAACAATCAGAACAATGCCAATTCTGAAGTAATTCTTATGTATTTTAGTTCTTTAAGCTAATATTTTTCTATTAGTGGTAACATTTATTTAAATGTAGTAGATATTCATGAGTGTTACAGAGGAGTTACCCACCTTGGTCCTACAAAGCCTAAATTATTAAATATTTTAGTCATGTGACTGAGTCTTGTCAATTGATCATTTGCTTCAGTTTTATATTGATAAAATTAGGATCATTTTGCTAGTGTTCAAATGCATTGGGAGGGGGGTGAATTAGTGCACCCACAAAACTAAAACAAAACTTAAATATCTTCCACAAGATCCAACATGCAAAATCAAATAGCACATAGAAACTTAACACATAGAACATTCATATCAAATAGACACAACACACAAGATTTTCCCATGGAAACCTTTGTTAGAGGGAGAAAACCATGTGTGGAATGGTATCCACAAATTTCACTAGTGCACCAATAAATTTGCCATGTTAGGAGCTGTTACAATCACCCTGTTGGAAGCTGTTACAATCACCCTGTTAGGGGTATACCCAGTTAAGAGTATCCTAGCTTGGTTAGATGCTAACAAGTCTTGTTCAATACTACACTGTTAAGAGATTTCAAAATCCTTCTAAGAGTTACCTAGTTAGAGTATTTTACACTTCAGATCCTATTAGAGATCCTTCTCACCCTGTTAGGAGTGACCTTGTTAACAGATTTAACTTGAAAACCTATTAGGGATTGCCTTGAGATAGACACAAGAATAGTTGATCTGAATATACCTTTATGTATGATAGATCCATTTCAGATTGGATCACTACGTTGCCTAGGCATCAACCAACTCCAAACAAACATCAACTCCAATCACAATGTCTAAAACTATTACCCTAATTCATAATTTCACCCTTCTTTTATAACAAGTTATACAAGTCAACCTTAAACCTAAAATGTTTTACCCACTAACCTAAAATTAAAATATGATCCCACCAAAACACATTGGTCAACCCAATAAAATCAATACAACATAAATTGGGTAGCAAATAATCATTAACTAACATTTGAGTGATCGGTAAACTGATCAAATCAAACTTGTTCTGATTGCCCTTTGTTCTTCATGCCAGTATCACTTGAATCTTCAATAACTTGATCAATTATTCAAACTAACTATTACGATCATAGACATAGGTAGATATACCTCTGTAGATGATATTGCATGATCACACACCTTAACTCAATCTCCAACTCTAGATTTAATCGCCTAAGTGTCACTCATTATTCTTTAACCAATTGACTGTACACTTAGTCAATTATTCAATTAAATCTCCATTACCATCGGTACAACTATTCTCTCATCTCCAATACATCATGTTATCAGCAATGACAACACCTAAATGAAATATTATGATCAAAATATAGATCATCTTCACCAAATGCCAACAATCTCCCCCTTGGCATTGATGGAAACACTTAGAAGAATAATCAGGAAATTTTCCTAAGTGTTGAATCTACTCCAAAAATGAAAAATGCATTACATTGCATTTGCGTAGTAAACAAATTCAGCTATACTATTCAGATATACTCCCCCTAGGAATTACAATCATAAATACTACATCTCTTAACCCTTACAAAAAGAAATTTCAGCTTAAGTACATCATTCCTACCCCTTTGAAAATAATGAAAAAGGTATTGAAAAAATGTGAGAATTGTATTTGTATAGGAGTAGTATCACATAATTACATTCTACCCACAATATCACTAAAGTTGACCTTCAAATCTGTAGATCATTGTCCCATGTCTTCAGTAGAAATTTCATTTAAGCTATATGCCCACTTAACAAAAATGCTAGCTCTTCCAAACTATCAATAGTACACACATCAAGGAATGCCAAATATTTTTTGCCTCCTTTAGTCCCTATTGTAGGACTTCTAGCTTCGGTATCAATAAAATTTGCAAGTCTGATGAGTTAGCAATCCTTTTCTTGTTCAGACTTATTGGCTCTCAACTTAGTGTTGATAGTACTCACTTTCCCACTAAATATTGTAGCAGATTCAGTGTGAGGATTAAAATTGGCTATGAGTACCCTAAGATCCTGTTGAGCTTCACTCTTTTCCCTTTCCAAATCCTTAAAAAATTTGATAAAAATAAGAAACAAACTTAAAAAATTTAGTACCTTCAGTCAACACTTCATTTAGTTAAGAACTTCTATGAGTGTCTTGTTATCAGTGACAATTGACTGGGCTAATTTCTCTGATCTTTTCTTCTTGTAGGCCTTCTCTACTCTCAAAACTACTACATCTTCTAGACTCTTCATCTCTTCACCAGTTGCAGCTACCATATGGGCTAACTGATTTATGGGTCTAGCCTTTTCATCATATGTAATAGTACTCAATAATTCTGAAAATAAGTCTCTTGAAGTAACAATTACCTGAGCATCTTGTTCCATCATCTTTTTATTTGCCTTTGACTTAATTGCACCAACAATGTTGATCATCTCCTCATCGCTCATTACACTCAAATCAATCTATATTTCAAGTGCTAAGTCCTCATCAAGTTGTATCTCAGACTTTGTTAGAGAAGTGACCTTATCTACACTTTGATTCTTTTCAATAATGTCTTCTTCTTGTTCTTGTTTCCATGTGATCTTCACTTTTGTATCTTATTTTTCCTTCTCTTTCTCTTGTGATTGTACATTGGTAGTGTCTTTTCCTTGAATATCATGGGTCTTACCCTGACCAACACCTGTACTAACTATATCATCTTCCTTCTATATTTTAGTCTCTGTCTGTGATTCTTGAGTATCCAATGGGTCATTTTGTACCTCCATGACAAGAATGTATATTGTGTTGTCAATTTCATCAAGTGTAACTTGCAAATTATCAATCTAGAAACCTTCTACAGTTTGTATGACCACCGATTCATCCTTCTTCTCTTTTTTTTTCTCCTCATCAACATTCATAAGAGTTGTTCCACTTGTGTCTTTCTTCACACCTAAGTGTTTTCTCAAGATATCCTCAGTTTCATCCATTATTGTTTGAACTTCTCCAATCATCAACCTTGTAGCTCTAGCTCTTGTCCTGAGTAGAGGTCTTAGCTATTTAACTTTGTTCTCTATCTCTTCTACAGTAGAACTGAGCATTAAACTCAACACAAAATGTTTGACCAACTCTCTATCTCTAGAAAGTGCACGCTTCCACCTAGCATCAATTACATCATACAATATTGCAAGGATTAGACCTTTCATTCCTATGGATACTTTGCTTAATCTATGCATACTGAAAACTACAACATCTTTCATTAGTCTTTTGTCTTGTTCATTCACCTTATCATAATACTTTCTTACTCCAATCAACACACCGTGATTCTTTACTTTATACACTATCTTTTCAATAGATATAAAATTTCCAAAATCAATTTTATCAGATTTACCTCCAACAAAATTAGTGGTAGGGGCACTAGTTGGAAGCACTGAGAGGGGGGGGGGCGG
>MU226694.1:286413-318048 GCA_018584345.1 Thuja plicata
AGGATGCATCTACTACCTTGTTCTCTTCATTATCCTTCTTTACTTCGACCCATATTTTATCTGAGTTAGCTTTAGCTTCCACAAACTTAACTTCTCCTGATTCTTCAAACAAAGACTTCTTAGGATTTTCTTGTCCTTTTGTTCTTGATCTGCAAGACCTTGAGGTGTGTCCAGCCTCTCCACATGAGTGACAAATGATAGGAGGTCTGATGTTGTTATACATCATGCTTCATTGCTTGGTTGAGTGTCTATTGTAATTACATATCCGACATGTAATGTTCTGCAAGTTTCTTTGAGGTTGATTTCTCTAATTGAATTGAGTTTGATTCCTTTGGTTCAGTTGTGGCTGATTTCTTTGATTTGTTCTGCAATGAATAGCCCTATGACCAAACTTATTGCAAGAGTAATAGTAACCATTGAAGGGTCTTACATTCTTACAATCTCTTGCCAAGTGTCCATGCTTGTTACAGGCATAGCAAGTACAGTTGACTTCCTTGTGCTTATCTTTTGGTGGTTCTACTTTGGTCTCTTCATGATTCTAAGTTTTCTTTCCTTCTAAAGATTCTATTTGAGCTTTCTTTCTTTCTTGTAGTGAGTTGATCTCAATTTGAGCTAGACCATATCCCATACTAGTGGTATCACCTTTTAGTTTTTGCGCATAAAGTTGTGATTGGATTAGATCAGAACTTGTGTGTAGTTTGTCAATCTCGTCTTTTGCTCTTGATAATTTAGATTCAATCTTATTCTTGATGTTTTCCAATTCCAAGATTTTCATATTGGCTTGAATGATTTCTTCATCTAACTATTTATTTTCTTTATTCTTCTCTTCAATAGTTGTTAGGCTATCAGTTAATTGATCATTCAATTCTTCTATCTTATCCTTCAAAGACATGTTCTTTTCATTCAGCTTCTTGACTATTTCTCCCAAATCATTTGTAGACCAAACTTTCAGATCTTTCCTTAGTTTCTTGATAATCATTTGAGAGCCATCAACCTTTAGTTTTAGTTCTTCATTTTCTTTCTCAGATCTGTCCAGATCTTCAAGGGCTGCTTCAAGATTCTTTTTTAGATGTTTTACTTATGCTGAGTCCATGATCTCCTTGAGTGGTTAAACTTTTCTTTCAGAGGACCAGAGCTCTGATACCAATTGTTGGAAACATTGAGAGGGGGATTGAATTAGTGTTTAGCTATTTATTCACTTTCATCAACTTTAAACATAAAACAATTATATATCACTTGAAGCTTAACACAAGATCACATAACACATAATACAATTACGGGGAAACCTTGAATAGAGGAAAACCCTGGTGGGAATTAGTACCCATAAATATTGCACTAGTATAATGAACCTGTTAAAGTTCCTTTGCCATGTTAGGAGCAATCTTTACAATGCAAGTACAATGACCTAGTTAAGGGTCTAACCCTGTTAGGATTCTTTTACAAACAAACCTATTAGGGGTGAGGACTCACTGTCCAAGAGATCACTGCTCAATGAGAAAGAAGGCTACAACCTCCTGAGAATAGATATGCACTATATCTAAAAGTGTACTATTGTATGTGACACAAATGTTTGATCAGTTCCAATTATGCGCTTATGCTCTTATCTTCTTTAAGGGTTCTATCTCATTTTGATATCTTCATACTTCTCTACTTATGTATCTTCTTTGACTATTTCATCGACACTTCAAATATATCTTTACATTGCATATAGACGCGACTATAAACAAGACCTTAGTCGGCCCAAAAACAACTTTTACAACGCTTCCAAACAAAATGGCTTAACCGTGTTTACCAAAATTTTTAATACATGATTACAAACTTATTACAATAGGCGCTTATCCTTTACATAACAAAATATTACATGCTAATCAAAATAATGAAGTCGTCTTCATACTCTGTATTCTGGACTGCTGGTGTACTTGTTCTTTCTGTAACTTGTTCGTACTTCCACTCCATACCATGCATGTATAGGGTAAGCATAATAACATACCATAGACATTAAGTCTGAATGTGCATATCTTGATGTGATCATACACACGTGCACTGATGCTCTGATCGACAGCAAGTCACTGTTCTGTTCTGTCTTCTACACTTAGTCAATTTTCACTTCATAGTTTACTGTCAAAACTTCATATGACTTTATTGTTATAATGACAACACAAAATAAGTCATATACTCCCTAGGAGTCAGCTTGCCAACAACACCTACTACCTTTTATTTATTTCCTTCATCCTTAAGCTCCTTCTACTTGCTTCCTTCATCTTATGATGTCTTCTCTCTTTGAGCTTGCTCCTTCTTTCTCTTCCTTGTTACCTTGGCAACACTAGGAGTCTCCTTTACTCTAGTTGTCTTTGGCTTTGCACTTACTATAGGTTTCTTCTTTGTAATGACCAGAGGCGAAGGTTTCTCTAAATTTACTTGAGTGGAGCTTCAGATCTATCTACCGATTGGGGCACTACATGTTGCATCCACTTCTTCAACTTCAACTTTTGTTGGTTTAGATGTGCCAACTTGCTCTGCAGCATGCTTTTCTCTAATCTTCTCCAACTTCTCTTTATTGAAACTTTTCTTCATCATGAATGTGTCAATGTTTATCTTTACTTTCTTCTTCCAAACCTTGTCCATCTCATTCCTGACTTCTTCTACATTCATAATTTTCTTCCCTTTCTAATTACTTTGTTGATTTACTGATTGGTTCCTTGACCTGCAATTCCTTGCTAAATATCCAATCTTATGACAAAGAAAACATGCCATACTATTTGATCTTCATGGTCTTGTATTACCTCTTCCAATCCTTATTCTACAATTCACAGTCATGTGTCGATAGTTACCACAAACTGAGCATGTGAGATCAAATTGAATTTCCCTTTGGTAAGGGCTTTCTCGGTTCATAGGTGGCCTTTGATTGTTCAAACTTTTCATGCACTCATTAGCTTTGTGATCATATTTTTTGTAGTTGTAATAGTAAGCATCAAAGATAAAGCATCTACTGCTAGATATAGATCTACAATCATAAGTAGTATGACCATACCTATTTCAGTTATAGCAATATCCATCAAAATTTCTAGATCTATTATTATACCTACTTCTACATACATTTGCAGTATGTCCTACCTTATGAAATTTGAAACATACAGGTTTTTAGGCATTCTTACTAGAACTTCTTTGTGTTACCTTCAGTGGGGACTTTTCTTCTTGCTTAATTTCCTTTGTTCCAGAGGATTCTCTAACTTTTGTACTAGTCATACCAGTGTAACCAAGTCATGTGGTCACTTTGTTTTTTCTTTGATTCCTTAGTTGTTCATCAAGCTTTGCAATACTCACATTGAATTTCTTCAACGGATCACTAGCATTTTTTAGTTATCTTGTTATTTTCACATTCTTATTTCGCATACCTTCATTCAGTCTTAGGGCTTCTTGAAGTTCTTCATTTGTGTCATATAAATGTTCATGCATTGTAGCAACCTCTCATTCAGATATGAAGAGTTATTCCATTTTAGCCTCTAGGGTTTCATCTTTGTCTTTTAGGGCATCTTCTGCAATTTTCTTTGTATCTTCTATAGATATTCTTGCTTCCAATACTTCACTCATTCTGCATGATTGGGCTTCCACTTCTCTTCAGAGATTTTTCTTATCCTTTTTCAACTTTTCAATATCTATAGTCATGGCTTCTAGGGTTGCTTCAAATTCATCATATCTCATTTGTTCAGAAAACTTCTCAATGTAATATTGACTATCACATAGTTGTTCAACCAATTCTTGTCTTTTAGCTCTTGACTGCCTCATTTGACTCTTCAACTTCTCAATGAGCATTTCAGCTTCTTTAAGTTGCCTCTTCAACAAACCCTCTATATCTACCTTAAGGATCCTACCTGATTTGTTAGGATTCTTCAAGGAACTTGGTTTTGATACCAATTGTTAGTGTTCAAAGGCATTGAGAGGAGGGGGGTGAATCAGTGCACCCACAAAACTGGAAAAAAATAATAATTTAAATATCTTCCACAAGATCCAACATGCAAAAGAAAATAGCACATAGAAACTTAACATGTAGACCATTCACATCAAATAGACACAACACACAAGATTTTCCCATTGAAACCCCTGTTAGAGGGAGAAAACAACATGTGGAATGGTATCCACAAATTTTAGCAGTGCACCAAGAAAATTTCCCTATTAGGAGTTGTTACAAACACCCTATTAGGGGTATATACCCGATTAAGAGTATTCTAGCTTGGTTAGAAGCTAAAAAGTCCTATTAAAGACTACTCTGTCAAGAGATTTGAAATTCCTTCTAAGAGTTACCTAGTTAGAGGATTTTATACTTTAGGTCCTGTTAGAGATCATGCTCACCCTATTAAGAGCGACCTTGTTAAAGGATTTAACTTCTAAACCCATTAGGGCTTGCCTTGAGATAGACTCAAGAATATTTGATTTGAATATGACCTTTCTGTCTGATAGATCTATTTCATCTTTGATCATTGTATCGTCTTAGACATCAACCAACTCCAAACAAACATAAACTCTTATTGAAACATCTAAAATTGTTACCCTGATTCATAATTTATCCTTATTTTATAACAAGTTATGCAAGTCAGCCTTCAACCTAAAATGTTTTACCCCTGACCTAAAATTCAAATCTGATCCCACCAAAACACATTGGTCAACCCAATAAGGTCAATACAACATAAATTTGGTCATAAATAATAATTAACTAAAATTAGACTGATCGGTAAACTGATCAAATCAAACTTGTTCTGACTGCCCTTTGTTCTACCTGCCAGTGTCACTTGAATCTTTAACAACTTGATCAATTATTCAAACTAACTGATGCGATCATAGACATAGGTAGATATACCCCTGTAGATCATAATTGCATGAACACGCACCTTAACTCGATTTCAACTCCAGATTTAATTTCCTATGTGTTTTCTACTATTCTTTAACCGATTGACTGTTCTTTAACTAAAGATATAAATGGAAGAACCAACATGAGAGTCGAGGTGTTACAAGTCCACCTTCCATACCTCCAGGTGGGCCAAATGTAGGTGTAGGGGCTAGTGGTGGAGGGGTTTCTTCTATAGGTGGTACATGTAGTGGTTTGATGACAAGGCCTACAACCTTTGGTGGGAGTCATGCATAGCTCCCTTGATTCTTGTGATTTTGATGGTGTACTCTCATGTATGTTGTAGATACTTTGATTATTGATGCTATTTATTTGATGTACTATGATGTATACTCCTGAGACACCAATGTCTCCCTAATATTTTGATATATCACCTTTTTTTGATGTCATTATACACGAACACTATATGTTTTTGAGTTATATGAGATGCAAGGGTGATTTATGGATGAATTTCAATTGGTTTATGATTGTTATTATGCATGATGGATGGATGATTTATGATTCATATTTTATGATGATCTTATGGATGGATGGTTATGTTTTTATGGATGTATATGATAATGTTTTTGTATGACGTTGATCTTATGATGTCTATATGTTGATTTTACATCCTACATGATCCTATTAATGTGTTGATGATGTAATGATGAAAATGTAACTATTATGTGATGCAATGATTTATTGATTTACTTGTATGTATGTATGTATGTATGTATGTATGTATGTATGTATGTATGTATGTATGTATGTTTATGAGATGTTTTATTATTTTATGATATACACGACTATGAGATGTTTTATGATATGCAATTATTTATGAAATCTAATGATATGGAGTATGTTTTATGTAATTGATGTGATAATGGAAATGAAGTGGGTATCACATAATGAATAATGATTAATGATAAGAAATTGTATGAGAATAATATATTGAATAGTGACTAACGACTAATGATAATGATATGAATAATGAATGGAATGATGAAATGATATGCAATTAATTAATAAGAATTGGATAATGCAAATGATAATGACATTGTAAATGCAATGAATGCAAACATGTAATGATTAATGAAATGACCATGATGATAATATGCAATTAAATAATGATAATGACAAGATTAATGATATGATAAAAATTGATAATGACATAAAATAGTTAATGCCAATGATAATGACATGAAAATGTAAGGAATGCAAACCTTCATGTAATGATGAATGATGAGAAATACAATGATCATGAAATGTCATGTGATATATGAATGTTTTTGCTAGTGTCTAGTGTACTCGGTCATAAAAGGAACAACCCTTGATTTTATTTCAAGCTTTCAAAATACCATGAATATCATGAATTAAACACTAAGATGTAACGTGAATGTAACCTAAATGCAAACTTGTCATCTTTGTTGTGTTTTTTGTCATGATTTTTATCATCGTTGAGCTTTTCAAATGTTGCAAGCTGGTACAAGCATCGATGATATAATTGAACCATGATGACCTAAGTATTGCTTACTAGATTTTAATTTTGAAAGTTAATACAAGCATATAGGTATAATTAAACCAAGATGACCTAAGTATTTCTTGCATAAAATAGACAGGAATTAGCCCTTTTCATGTGCAAATACATGATGTCCTCGATGATTCTTTATTGATCATGTCCTAAGACGAATTTACACATTACTTGGAACTAACTCACAAACAATAGACAAAGAAAACATCATGCACTATTATTGATTGTCCAGTTCCAAGACATCTTTGCTTTCTTAAAGAGATGTGATTACAAAATTTAAGAAACAACCAATGAACATGCATGCTATTGTAATTTGATCACTATTCAAAAAAAAATCATCCATTTGTTGTTTGATGTTGATCTTAGGTTAACCACACTTTGCTTTTGTATATTGATTTTTAAATTTTCTAGACCTTGATCCTTGTTTTGATGCGCTTGTTTGACCCGTTTGCTTGTTTGTTGTGTTAAGTTGAATGTTGACTACCACTAGGTTCAGGATTTTGTCCCCAATTAAGCACGACCGTTATGATGATGGATGGTCACTAGTTCCAAACCGTGATGAGAGTTCACTTACAAAGATCTGATATACATAGGGTGTTTATAATGACTACATACAATGATGGCAGGTAATAAATCAATAAACCACATTGATAGATGAAGCGGCTAACTTGATACAAGTAGTGCATGTTTACCATTTTTTCACCGCTTGTTTTTATTGCCATTTTTTTTCATAGTTGATTTATTATTATTATTATTTTTATTTTTATTTTTTTTTATCGGTAATATTTTTAATTTTTATTGATATCTAAAAGAGGTTACAACATGGCCAAAGATGGCATTCGGGTACAAAAATGCAAAAAAATTCCTTGCATTCTACTATCTACTATTAAGGTCGGCTATGTATTAGCATACACCATAGCAAAAAAACCCCGATTTCTATTAACAAAAAAAAACAAAGAAGCTAAAGTCCAGCTAGCTAAACCACTTGCCAGCCTCCTCTTTGGTGAAGTTACCAAAGGCTCCACATTTCTCTACCAGGGCCCCAACTCGGATCCTGCCCTCAGCTATACTGCTTGTGCCTACAGCCTCCTCCTCTCTGGCCTGCCTAGCTGTTGTGACCTTTCCACCCCGTCTGGTGACCAACAATTGGCAACAAATTTGTGGCCTTCCATCCTCTCCCAAAGCCGCAGTGGACTTGACGGATGTCTTCTTCTTTTCCTGCTTCCCCGCGAGCTCAGCGTCACCCATCTCCTTCTTGACCTTTCTCCTCTCCAAGGCAGCCTTAAGATCCTTCCACCCACTCAAAGCCCATGCTATATGGACATCTTCAGGGTTAGCAGTCGACCAAATCACAAGCAGTTGTAGGCCTCGGCTACCTCTTCCCACCATGCAGAAAGGCACATCTCTCATGCGCAGACCCAACCCCACCTTCGCTCATTGGATAATATCCTCTACTCTTTCCGCCCATTTGATCACCATGCATTGTCTCACCACCCATCTCACTTCCTCCTTTGATTCTGTGACCAAAAGTCTGAGAGCTACAAACAGGGAGGAAATGTCCAAGTTTGTCCTTGGTCTCCACCCATTCTACAAGAAATGCTCCTCGAAGATTTCCCTGAAGGCCGCAAAAAATTTGTCTTCATCCTCCATGAAAACATGGCTCAACTGGTTCATTGTGATGGGGCCTTCAAAGGCTGGGATTTGGCCAGTGGTAGAGAGGGAAAAATTAGCCTCCATTTGCATTAGTGTTTCCACTTTTGATTCTCACACTGCTGCCTTGCCTGCGTCACGGATGGCTTTAATCTTGCCGCTGAAGTCTCTGGAAACTAATGTTATCACCATCAAATTGCCAAACTTCCCATCATATCTCATTACTCTTGTCTGTACTATCTTGGCCTTCACTTAATGGGAAATCTCAGTTTGGGGGCACCTAAAAAACTCGTGCTCACACACATCCTCTTGGCGTCATTCATGACTTTGTATTGTGCAGGGCTGCCATGTGGTTTTGGTGTCATGACACTTCCTTGCTTGGTTTGTGGTATATCAGTCCCCGACTATAGTTTCCTTCCTTATTAGTTACTGACCTTTATGCTTCATTTCTAAAATCTTCAAATATTTCAAATTTATTTTCAAGTGAATAGTTGGCTCCAATGTTTGAAAGTTTATCCGCCAACTCATTTGCCAATCTTGGTACCTGTGAGACTTTGAAGTCTTTGAATTCTCCCATCATGCTCCTGATTCATCTGATATGCTTATTTAGATACCATGTATCTATTTGACCTTTGGCAATCCCATTTATTACCAGGAGAGAATCACCTTCTAGGTGAATTCTTCTAATCTGAAGTCTTCTCGCCATTAGAATGACCTCGACTCCTGCCAGACATTTGGCCTCATTATTTGTTCCATTCCGCAGCCTTTTGGTACCTAATGCTAAAATCTATCCCTTCTCATCTCGGGCAATATATCCTATTTTGGATATTCTAGGGTTGCTGCGGGAAGCACCATCAAAATTTATTTTGACCCATCTGGGGGATGGGGGTTGCCATTTACTTGTTTGTACTTCCTCTTCTCAGGTCAGAGGTTGCACCCTCCCAATCCCATTAATGGGTCATTATTATTATTATTAATATCTTTTTTCATACTTATTTATTTACTGTTATTATCAAGGCACTTATTTGCGAGGTTTTCACCAAGATAATCTTTATTTTCAGGATCTTTTTCTAATTTTTTTAGGATTTTTAGGACTTTGAAGACTATTGTACAAATCTGACCTTGATCTATCAGGTATATAATATCTTGGGATGAATTCTATTCATAGGTTCTTGAAGAAGGTCACCTTCACATGTTGATAATTTATAGGCGCTGACCCAAATGCTAATGTGATTATAAGAGGACCTAACCTGTTTGCTTCAAACTTCCCCTTCTTCTCTCTATCTTGTGAATTTTGAGGATTCTATCTTAACACTAGAACCTACTGGGAATTATTTGGGCTTTACCTTGCCTTTGTAAATCTTTGACTTGTGTTTTTAGTAAATTTTCAAGTGATCATATGCTTGTTGGCAACGTTCATTAATTAGTTCTAACCCTTGCAATCTAGATACTCTATATTCATCATCCGAAATGATTCCCTATAATCATATTCTTAATGATGGTATTTCTACTTCAATGGGTAGGACAATATCAGCTCCATAGACTAGAGTGTATGGGGTGGCTCTAGTTTGTGTTCTAATATTAGTTTGACAGACCTACAAAGAGATATTTAGTTGAATGTGTCAACCTCTACAAGAATCATTGACTATTTTCTTTAGGATTTTTTATATATTCTTATTTGATGCCTCTGCCTGACCATTTCCTTAAGGATATTAGATTGAAGATAAGTGTCATTTGTGTGAAACTCCTCGCACAGCTCATCTACATCCTTATTCTTGAATTATTTATCATTATTAGTAATGATAGAAAAGGGAATACCATGTCTACATATGATGTAGTTCAAGATGAGCATGTATATTTCCATGCTAGTAGCAGTACAAGTGGTACAAACTCAACCCACTTAGTAAAATATTTTGTCACTGTGATGATGAACTTATGGCCATTGGATGATGGAGGATAAATCATACCTATCATATCAAATCCCCATTGGTAGAAGGGTCACAAGGTAGTAAGTATGCAACTCCCGAGTAGGTACATGAATAAGGTTACCATGAACTTGACATTTTTGGCATCGTTTAATAAATTGAAAGGAATCATTATCCATGTTTGGCTACCATTACCTGATACATACAATTTTATTAGCAAGAGTTAAACCGCTTGAATGTGTACCAAAAATATCTTTGTGAACCTCTCTCAAGGCTTTTTTATAATTATTTACACTCAAGACATCAAAGCAAAGTTTTGTCAAGCCCTCGTCGATATAGGGTGTCAATGATTAAGGTGTAACAAGAGGCTTGGCAGATAAAATCGTATTTTTGGTTTCAAGATAGGTCTAGAGGTAGGGTATTGTCTTTTAGATAAGAATAAATCTGTCCATACCAAGAAGAATAAGGACCATAAGTAGGAAAATGACTTGGGAATCAGGGGTATCATGTGCGGGTTAACTAATTCTTCCACTGGAAACTCATACCGAGCTTGTTGATCAGGAAGTTGCAAAAGTGAAGCTAAGGATGAAATTGCATCTACTACCCTAATTTCTATTCAAGGGATATGCTCAAATGTAATATGAAGAAAATAATTTTGAAATCATCTACCTGTTAGTAATAACTAAGAGGGGGGTGACTCAGTGGCCTTCTTCAATCTTCAATACCTTCACTGGATAGATGTAGCATCTTTTGTCTATGTTCTTATATGTGCTCTTTACTGTTCCTCTTCTTGATAATCTATTTTTTCTTTGATAGAAATCTATCCCTTTGTATGAGCTCTATCCCTTAGATGGATATATCATATGTAATCTCTCTCTATGGATAAAGATTAACTTTTCCTTTTGATTGTTAGGAACTTCTCTTCATGGATAATGATATAATATTTTCTGATCAATGTGATAATCTCTCTCGTATGATAATTAGTCTCTCTCCCTTATGATAGTAAGATAATCTCTCCCTTTGACAACAATACAAAACAATTCTGCTATATCATCTTCCATCCCTTTTTATAATATATTCCTTAAATTTCCCTATCCATTAGCAATACATTGTCTCTGGTGTTTGGTGCAGATTTGTACTTTGTTGTGTACAAATTTATCTGTTATTGTTCATCTTGGTGCATGCATCAACATGAATGATCTTCTGATTGTGTGTAGGCTGATGCAGCCTCCTAGTCAGCTTACTAACTGATAAACAAGGGTTGTACCCCAAGTCTCTGTCTCAAGTACTCAAATGTATCCTTCGGTAATGGCTTGGTGAATATGTCAGCTGATTGTTCCTTTGATTGAAGATATTCCAATATCACCTCTTTTGCTTGCACTTGCTCTCCCAGATAGTGATACTTGATAGCAATATGCTTAGTCTTAGTATGCATGTCTGGATTCTTAGAAATGTTAATTACACTAGTATTATCACAATAGATAATCATTGGTTCAAGAATCTTCATATTCATACCTTCCAGCAACTGTTTGATCCATGCAATATTGGAGCAATTTGCAGCAGCAGCCACATATTCTGCTTCTGCATTAGACTGAGAGATGCATCCTTGCTTCTTGTTGATCCATGTGACAAGTCTGTCACCCATGAAGAATGATCCTCTGGTTGTGCTCTTTCGGTCATCAATTTTTCCAGCCCAATCAACATCTGTATAGACTTGTATCTCAAATTACCTTCTCTTTTATACCATAAGCCATAGTCCTTGGTGTTCTTCAGATATCTCAAAATTCTCATGACAGTAGTCATATGTGATTCTTAGGGTTAGCAGAGAATCTTGCAACTATTCCAACTGCATGTTATATATCTGGTCTGGTATAAACAACATACATTAGTTTGCCAATCATTAATCTATACAAGGTCTGATTTATCTCATTTGATTTGTCTTCTTTTGTCAGCTTACATCCGGTAGCCACAAGTGTTCCAACTAGTTTGAAATCTTCCATCTTGAATATCTTCAACACTTCCTTGATGTATTTGGATTGAGTGATATATATGCCTACATCTTGTTAAAGAATATGTCGACCAAGAAAGAATTTGATCTCCCCAAACATAGAAATTTCAAATTATTTGCTCATTTCATTAGCAAAGGATTTGCATAACATTTCATTTCCCCCAAAAATGATATCATCAACAAATATTTCAGCAATCAGAATATTACCATTGATATCTTTTTTTAAGTACAAATTGTTATTTTCACTTGTTCTTATAGATTTAATGCTAATGAGATAGGAGTGAAGTCTTTCATACTTGGCTCTAGGTGCTTGTTCAATCCATACAAGGCTTTATGTAGTCTACATACCATGTTCCTCTTGTCTGGATCAACAAACCCTTCTAGTTGTTCAATGTATACCTCTTCTTCCAGTATTCAATTTAGGAATGCAGATTTGACATCCATCTGGTATACCTTGAATCCTTTGAATGCAACATAAACAAGTAAGATTCTAACTACTTCTAGTCTAGCAATGGGTGCAAAGGTTTCTCCATAATCAATACCTTCTTCTTGTTCATATCCCTTGCATACTAATATTGCTTTGTTTCTTGTGACTTCTCCGTTCTCATTCAGCTTATTTCTGAACATCCATTTGGTAGCGATGACATTCTTGTCATCTGGTCTCGGTACTAGTGTCCATATACTATCTCTTCTATTTCTTCATTCATAGCACTAACCCATTCTTCATTCATAGCACTGACCCATTCTTCATTCTCAAGTGCACTATTAACAAATTTAGGCTCCAAATCACAAACTAAACATCTAGTGTTTAGTGACTTACTTCTTTTTCTTGTTCCAGCCTTCTTGTCTACTGTGATTTTATTCTATGGATGATGTCTTCTGACATACTTGGAAAGTTTCAGTTCAGATCTTTGTCCATCATTCTGATCATCCTCTTGACCTTCATTCTGATATCCATTGCTAGGTACATCATCTTAAGTATTATCCTGATTTTTGGTAATTACAGCCTGATGCTCGAGCTTTGTCATGCTCGGTAAGCCTCTGACATTCCTTTTATTTATTATTTATATCATGTTGTCAAAATTCACATGACACAATCATTTGTGCCACAACCATATGTCTTCATTTCTAGCCATTAAACAAGTGGTGTTAATGTCATTAAGATAGAAAAGGTTACCTTTTGTCTACTCACCAGTTTCGATCAACCTTCTTGATTCATTGAAGATCTTTGCCTTCTTATTCTCAAATGCTACTCGATGACCTATATTGTTCATCTGTGAAACACTTAACAAATTATAATTCAATCCTTTTACCCACAAAGCATTTTCACATTTGATCAGGTTATTCAACATTATGGTTCCTTTACCTTTAACCAGACAAGGTGTGTCATTACCCATTCTTACTGAACCACCATAATAGTATTCAAAAGTTTCAAACTTTTTTTTATCACTGGTCATGTGGTGAGTGCAACCACTATCTATGATCTAGACATCATTCTTACTAACCTTAGATATGAGTGCATTTTCTTCATACTTTTCTTCTTCATCATCTAAATAATCCTTCATGGCTACAAATACCATCTCAATGTCTTCTTCAGATTCGGTGTCAGTATCATCAACTCTGTTCTCAGCTAAGTAACAAGATTTCTTTCCTTTGTCCTTGTAGTCTTGGGCATCTCTTCTTTTAGATTGCCGGTTGCTTTGGTAGTCTCTATTATCACCTCAGTCAAAATTCTTTTCATATGTTTTGTCATTACTTTTGTCATCTTTTCCTCAGTTAGGACATCTTGCAGCAAAGTGTCCAACTTCTTTACAATTAAAACATACAAGTGGTAATTTACCTTTATATCTACCTTTGCCTCTCTGCAGTCTTTTTTACATTAGTGCTTCAATATCATCAAGTCCTTGATCCTTATTATTACTTTCACTATCATTTCTAATAGCATGTCTATGACTTGACTTACTTATTTTCAAAGAAGATTTGAATGCAGATTCTATAGATGGTAAGACACTATTATCAAAGTTATTCATCTCAATTGAAATCAATCTACCAATCAGACTATCTATAGTAATTGTATTGTTTGCAAATTCTCTCATTTCTTGAATAGAAGAAACTCTAATAGCATATATAGGTAGTAAGGTTCTTAAGATTTTACTTACCACTATTTCCTCTTCAAGTACACCTCCAAATCCTTGGATAGAATTGACTAGCTCTTTGATTATGCAGCTATACTGAGTGATATTTTCTCCTTCTTTCATCCTTAGGTCATCAAACCTCCCTCTTAGGCTTTCTGCCTTGGCTCTTAGTACATTAGCATCTCCTCCATGTACTTGCTTCACCTTATCCCACATTTGTTTTGCAGAGGTGCAAGTTTTGAAATCTTCAAAATCAACATCGGAGAGTGATGAGGCAAGTTCTATCATCATGCAATTATGCTCATGCTTTTCTCTCAATTTCTCAAGAGTATGAGGTCCTATAGGAAACACATATTTAGTATCAAGGTGTTGAGTAACATCATTACCAATACCTGATAGGTGGAGTCTTATTCTGCTTTTCCATGATGCAAAGTTGTCTTTATTCAACTTGGGAACATCTCATTTGTTCATCTTGTGATCTTTTTCTTGAGATGTTAAACTCCCTTTCTAAGCACACAAGATCTGATACCAATTGTTAGTAATAACTAAGAGGGGGAGTGAATCAGTGGCCTAAAAAATATTCCAATTAATCAACCCAAAAAATTAGTGACACAATATTAAGCCTCTAGTTATCTTAAGTCCTACAAGATGCATGCCTTCAAATATAATTATCAAATAACTACTGCTTGGAGTACTCTATTAAACCTTATTCTTTATTTTTACCGAATAGCAGTCTTTCAATTTACCTAATGACAGTAAATATCTTAGTGTATACTGATCAATCTAGATTAGTTATGTGTAATTCAAAACACAAAAGTAATGACTCATAAACACATTGACACATGGATTTTTGACGTGGAAACCCTATTAAGGGAAAAATGAATTGGGACCGGTAACCCAAAATTTTCACTCTTTTGAAGTGAGCTCGGTGAAGAGCCAACCCTGTTAAAGGTTACAAACACACTGTTAGGTGTGACCTTGTTAGAGGATTTAAAAGATTAGTTTGTCACTTGATATCAGGCATAGCTATGCTACCTTTTATGACAAAACCCTGGTTTGTCAAATGGTATATTACATCTCATGCTATCTTCATGATCAAACTTTTGGATACTCCTTGGGATGTATCTCAATATAGAAAGGATCTTTAAATCCTGCTCGGTTAAGAGAATTTATGAATCAATGGTTAAACTGATACAATATGATCTATTCACATATACAACTTATACTTGCAAATTTTTAGATCTATTGTAAGCTCAGTAAATCATTCTGATCAATATATATTTTCAATACCTTTGCTCCACTTTTGTTTATGCTTGGTGATGCTATGTTCTGTTGCTCGGTGTCCACAAAAATCTTAAGCTCTTTCCTTAGCTTGATTAATCAGGACTGTATGAAGTTGTTCTTCATCATTTTCTCTCCAGCATCCTCTTTTTCATTCACTCCCCTTAATTCATAATTAATTAAGTTGTATCTTTATAGACATGATATCACCATTTCTTACTTCTTGATTTTCTTGATCTTGGCGTGATCCACAATTTCATCCAATCTTGATTTAAAACATAACTCATGTTTTATCTCGTAGAAATGTTCTTTCCAACTGGATAAAACAACTTTAGATCCTTTACTTATCTCTGGCTTTATCTTGTCGATGAAAACAATGATAACAACAAGTTAAGTCTATTTTTAGCTCTGCCAGCTAGATATTTTGTCATTTCTAAACTCCAGTTAACTTTGGTGTTTTAACTCTTTCATAGCTTCGGTCAACACTTCAATTCTCCTCGAGCTTCTTCGTCAGGGTTGTTTGTCCGTTGGGGTTGTCTATCCTTCGGGATTCATTGCAAAGTTCTACTTGTCAGTTAACACTATAATTCTGGCCGTCGATAATTCTTGTGATTCTACTCTTCAGTAATGCTCGTCAGTTTCTTTGCTCAGGCATCACTGTGACTTAACTTTTGGTGATCTTTGTCCTCTGGGTTCCACTACCCATCCGTGTTTGTAGTCACTTAGTGAATGCTTGTCTTTTATGCATTACTGAAAGCATAATCTTTATCTCTCTGATTCTCTGAAGTCTTTGACACTTTGATTATAACTGATTAGATTATATCAAGTTGACATCAATGACAATACAATCCATTAACTTATTTAATGTCTTACATTATCTTTCTGCATTTCGGTGATCAACTTAACATCCTCAAACATTCAATCTGTTACATGTCATCACTACCATAATCTTGTAAGGCATTATTTTGTCATCCTTCATCTGATAGTCATCATTGATTTGATTTATGACCAACTATGAATCTCCATAAACTTGAAGTTCAGTGATCATCCACTCTAGAGCCATTTTTATGCCAACCACTAATGCTTCATATTTAGCTATGTTATTTGTACAAGAAAACATGAGCTTGTAATATTTAAGAATGGTATATCCTTGAGGAGTGATAAATAAGATTTCACCTCTGATCCGCACTGAGTATATGATTTGTCAAAATAAAATTGCCATGATGCGTTGTGATGGTGAGAATATCCACATCTGGAAACACAATATGCAATGGTATTTCATCTTATATCAGTGTCTCAGCTAGCTGATCTGCAATTACCTATATTTTTATGACTTTTATGTTAAGATATTCAATGTCAAATTTACTTAGTATCATGACCCATTTTGCTAATCTTCTTGTGATATTTTCTTTGTTGAGAAGATATTTGAGTGAATTTATCTTTGCTATCAAATTAATGGCATGTGACAACATTTAATGTATCAACTTTTGGGATGCAATTACCACTACTATACAAGCTCTTTAAATGAATGTGTAATTTAGCACATATTTCACCAATATCCAACTGATGTAATAGATGACTCTTTCCTTACCTTAAGAATTTTGCTATGCTAGAAGAGCTCCTAGGGATTTTTCTATGGATGAGATGTATAATAATAGTGGCTTGCCTTTATTGGGGCTATAAAAATAGGTTGACTGATGAGATATTGTTTTAATATATTGAAAGCCTCATCACATTTCTCATCCCATCTAAAATAAGTATCCTTATGCAACTACTCAATGAATGAATGACACTTTTCTGCCTGCTAAGAAATGAATCTATGGATGGATTGAAATCCTCATTGTAAGGATCTAAGTTGGTTTATGTTCCTAGGAGATGTCATTTCCATGATAGCATGTACTTTTATTGGAAGAACTTTGATTCCTCATGCTAAAACTATACACCCTAAGAGCTTCCCTAAAGTAACACCAAATTGTTAGAAATAGGAAATACTGAGAGGGGGGATGAATAAGTATTTCACAAACTTTTGCCCAAATATGGATATAATTAATTAACTTAAAACTTGCATATGAAACTAAACTAAATATACTAAACAGTAAGCAAAACCATAACATAAATGAACTCAGAACACCATAATTGTTATCGAGGAAACCCTGGCCAAGGGAAAACCCTGGTGGGGATGGTACCCACAAGATGACCCACTAATACAATATCTCGCAAAAGATATTGACCATGTTAGGAGTTTATTACAATTGTAGTGATCATTGTCCTTGTTAGAGGACTAGGCCTTGTTAGAAGCCTCAACTTTGTTAGGAGTTGGTATTACAAAATAAGACTATATGCAAGGCGAGCCCACTTCCCAAACATGTAATATACAATGATAGTCCTTAATACAAAAGATGGCTTACAAAACTTTCTTTTCTTGTTGAATATCTTCAATATTCTAATCTATCTGTTAAGCTCTTCACAAAACTTGTACTGCTCTGATCTAAAATTAGACTTCGCATATCACATCAATACTGCTCATAGTATCATCAATTATCATTATATCTTGTTATAAAATGAACTTCGTGTTTACTTTCCTTTATATAAAATACAATACTTAAGTCGGCTTATAAATTTGAAAACATAACATCATTCCTTGTTGACTAAGGGTTAACATCTAGGGTTTCTTCCCTAACTAGTTAAGCCATTATTTTGAAAACAAAATAATCTCTTAACCCAAATTTACCAAATATTTGTCGATGCTATGTTCTATTAGCTTGCACTGTCTCTATTAAGTCAATCATAACTTTGTCTGTACTATCCTAACAATCAAGAACTCTTAGATGTAGCTTCAATATACTTCATATATTATATACTCAAGCTCGCATGCTCCAAAATTACTTCTGTGAACCTCGCTAACCAAAATAGTCTCTGTTCAGACTGTTATACTTAGACAATTTTACAAAACTAACATACAAAATTGTATATTCAAGTAATGTTGTCTCCATACTGAGTATATGTTGCCATAATAACAACATCATAATATCCTACTTAACCAAATTTCTAACAATATCCCCCTTTGTCATTGATGGCAACATATAAAAATTGGCTAAGTCCCAAAAACTTTCAAAACTCCAAAACTTCAAAAATTGTCACATTCTCAACTATTACTCCCCCTTTGACTATACTTATCCTTATAATAATTACAATTTTCACAAATAATACTCCCCCTTTGATAGCAATGACAAAGGTGTGAAAATATCTATGTACAAGTCAATATTGATATACCTCTTGTCTTTTAATTTTGTAAGGCTGGGAGACATGAAATAAAATCTTCAAAGCTTGCCTTCAAGTTAGATATCTCCTTGTCCCATGTATTCTTCACTGAATCTGCCATGCTGAGTAGTGCACATAGGCCATAAGATGCAATCTCTACTGCACTCAAGTTAGGATAGGCAAATTTTTCATACGATGTCTTTGAAGTAAGACGTTCATCCAATTGGGTCTGCACATTACTAATCTTTAGTACCAAATGATCTCGGATAAGGGAAAATCTCTTCAAATTTATTTCCTTTTTCATTCTCTAATAATCTTATGTCATCATGAATTGTGTTGATCTTTTGTTTAATGTCTGTTATCTTCATGTTTGGATTCTACAACTCATTCAAAGTAGTTTGTAATTATGTTTCTTTTTTCCTTAATTTCTCTGCTATGTTTGAGATGTGTTTGTGTGAAAGGGCACACTGACTATATAGTATTCTTCCTCTCTCCAAACATATCCTCAACTCCTTAATACAAACATCAATATTCTCCAAGTCATTCATAATATTTTGACAAATTGTTTGAAATATATGTGCATCATGTGTTGACTGTGCCTTAACTCTTGTAATATTTGTTAATGTGGTGAACTCACAGTCAAATGCCTTCATGACTTCCTTTTCTCTAGCTTGTGGATCAACTTCACTAACTTGTGTAGATATAACATGTTGTAATTTGTTTGTTATTTCAAGTAGTGATCCCTCAAAAAATTTTACTTTCTTGTTCTTTCCAATAATCTTATTCAAGGATGAGATCAACTCTATTTGATCATCATCATCAACTTTTGTTCCTAAGTTCTCTAAAATTGATTCAATGGGTGATTTGGATGAAATTTCTATTGTGTCCTTCTATGGTGTGTCCAACTGTATATTCTGGGGTAATGTCACTCCCTTTTATTTTCTTTGTACTTATTCTTCTCCTTAATCAATAGGTGGTTTTGATGGTATTTCTTGTTTTGTCTCAAGATGCTTCAACCTATGAAAGGTTAAAGTGATCCCTTATTCAATTATTTTCCACTTTTTATGTAACTCAACATCAATACTCTCAACTATCTTTGATTTCGATTTCGATTTTGATTCTTATTTCTTTTCTTCTTCTTCATTATCTTAACTAGAATAATTATCCATTCCTTCCAAATTTCCAACTTCTCCTCCTTCAATGTCTTTTCCTTCATTGTCCTTAAACAAGTCTTATTCTTTGTCAACTGTGATGCTCATCCCTTCTACTTCAATAGTTTCATTGTTTATTGATATTGGTTGTGTAAGTGTTGTCTGCAATGTTTCCTTTTTAGGTGAAGGTTCCTATGTTTGTGTAGTTGTTATTGTGACTAGGGTGTACTATTCCAACTCACTCTGTATTTTTGTTGGTATAGATGTCATAATTTTCACAAATGCTTCTTTTATTTCTGTCTACTTCCTCATAGTTTCCTCCCATAATTAAGATATTTATCCTCTTCTTTCTCAAGTGTGTACTAATACTTTTCATTATTTCCTTAAAGTGTTCCTCATTCTTAACTTCACATAATTTTCTCACAAATCTTTCTCTTATGTTCTTATCCTCTTCAATTTCTCTCTTGTTCCTGTTAATTAGTTTGTCATATAACTCATTAGGTATCTTGTCTTTTATGCTCTCAAACTTATTGTCTACAAGTATCATGTGTCTAACAAATGCATTTTCAATATTCAACTTCTCAAATTTGTTAAATACATCTGGTAGTACTTATTCAACTTGGTAAAGTCTCCATCATTAATGATTGAAGGGTTAACTTTTTCAATCTTGGGCTTCCATTGTTTCTTCTTGTTGCTTCCTGCCTCTTCTTCTATTTGAGTTCCAGTCTGACTTTGCACTTGTCCTCTCATTCTTTTTACAGGTGAATTTTCTTCCTTTTGTTTTCTCTTCCTTTCCACAGGTGTGTAAATTGTTTTCTGCCTCTTTCCTAGTCCACTTGCCATTTCTTTTACTATTTTATCTTTCTGTGGTGAATCTGGTTGATTTCCTTGTAGTTGTTTCTGGCTTTGCAATTGATATACTTTTTGACGGGGTTTTGCTAACCGGGTCCGCCAACAGTCATAAGTTGTCACCGGGTTCCAGAGTCCGGAGAAATCGGCCAACTCCGCCTGCAAAGGTTGTCCGGGGGAAATAAATCCTCCGAGCCTTCAAGAACCTGGGTGTCGGGTCATGACGGTGCGGGGCTCGGTTGGGAGAGGTGATTGTTTTCGAGGGGGATAGCTGGTTACTTCAACTCATTCTCCCGGAGATTCAGAATGGTAAGGGTTTCCCGGAGTATTCCACACTTAGCAAATAAAATGAAAAAGATCCTGCAGGGTTAGAAACATTTATCTAACTATAGTCATGCTGAAAAGTCTGGAACATCAACAACACTCTGAAAGACTACACTAAATACCGAAGAAATACACAACCATCAGTTAGCATTTTATCAGTAGCGAAAATAAAGAGGTCGTTAATCTACTTTAACATATCAGAGTGAAGGACATACAGAACATTAAAACATGAAATACCATTAACTCAGAAGCAGAGACGTTAAAAACTTCATTGCCAAGAATCCTTCCTCCTTCATTAATGTTTGGTCCAGCAAGCACTGGTGCGTGATACAATGGTGGCTCCAAGGGAGCATCTAACTACCAAGAACATAACAATGGAGCATTGAGCTCTGCAACTGAAACCAGAAAATCACTTTTGCTATTTCTTATGGACAACAAAATCATCAATTTTGCCGACCCTTGGAAATGGACCGATTTGCCTATTTATACAACTCTTTCTAACCCTAACCCTATTTTACTGTACTTTAATAAAATACAATATCTGGGGGCCGGTACTACCTGCACCACCCTATAAAAGACCTGGAGACGGAATAGGTCTGCCATGTCAGAAGAAGAAGACAATAATATACATCAGAAGGATCGGCCTCGAGAAGAGAGCCGGAGAGAAGAAAGAAGAGAGTAGGTCCCCCGGGGACCGAGGCTACATGCCTCATAAATGGGAAATGCAGTGCCCTGTCTCCAATGTGCCAGGTGTACCTTTGAATGACGCCTCAAGAATATCACCCTGTCAGAAACCAACTACCGAGCCAATGCCTCTTGATGTGTCCAACTACCCTCTGATAGTCTTTATTAACCGCCTCTGAAAGTGATCGGTCGGCCTCGGGGACCGGGATGCAGATCACTTTAAAGAATACAAAATTGTGGATCCGGAACTCTGGGATCCGGGAACTTATGCTCCCTAAAAGAATAAAGAATGTTTAAAACTCAAGTTTCCCCGGTTCTCGGAGAACGCTCAAGGCTGTTTATTATCATTGAAGGCCTGAAGGATGCAGAAAATGTCGTCTTCGTCAATCTTTCTTAGGCTGGCCCTTCTGTGTCTAGCCACTTCAACTTGTTCTGCCAAATCTGGAATATTATTTCGGAACTCATCTGCCATCCTGGCGGCATCATGGCCCTTAAGCACCATTTTGGTTAGCTTTTCCATTCGGGCCCCATCCATCCCCTCCGGGGATTGATACCGAGATGCCATCCTTTCATCAAAATTCCCCAAAACTAACTCCTCGGGGGTATAACTATTCATAGCAAGGGGATCAACCCCGGAAGCTTTTATTACAAATGACTTGTACAAATTAAAAGAATACTTCATTGTGTTTATCTTTTCTTGTAAAGACTCTACCAGTTGCTTGGTTACCTCCAATGTGAGGTCCAGTCTAGAGTGCTGAGCCTTTACGAAATCAAATGATTCCTCACCCAGAATTCCAGATTTGGAAACTATGTCCTCTCCTAGGGTGAGGAGCTCTTCGAACTCCACCTTCCACGCTTGGTAATTCTCGGCGTCACTCTCCCACTGCTCAATCATTGCTTTCACCTATAAAATAATCTGTCGGGCCGTATATAAATCTGGGAGAGTGGCCGCTAGGAAACGCCGGGTGTTTCCTATTTGTAGAGCGACCCAATCGTCTACTGCCAGGGCCTTTTTCTTCATTACTCGCAGGGAGTTTATGTCGCTCTGCGGTAATTCCTCGGATGTGGAGGTCTATGGAGGGACAATGTTGAGGGGTCGGGCCAGCTCTGTAAGTAACCCCATGAGGTTTGCACTCTTCTCCTTTTCTGCCTTGAGCCTCTGGGCCTCTTTTTCATATCGGGCCTCCACTACCCTTGTCGCTTCTTTGAGCAGGTCCACTTCGCCCTACTTTCCTCTTTTTCCCAAGGATACCTCTGCGATATTTTAATCCGCGGGATCCGCGGTCGCTTCTTCGGCGTCTGGGGGAGGTGTTGCCACCACCGCAACTGTTTCTCCGCCCGGCCCAGTTCGAAGGGTATGAACTGTCCGGGCCTTCTTCACTTTTGGCGGGGCCTGAGCCAAGGCCATCATTTCAGCCAGGGAGATAGGGACTGTTGGAGCTGATTGGGCTTTCCTTTTTCTGCTCTCTGCCAACCATGGAGGTGGGAGGGGTGGCCTTCTCGCCAGAGTTTGTTCTTCGGATCCTCTCCCGATGTCCGCTGGCGGCTTCTCCTTTTCAACAGGTATTTCCTCTGTTTCCCTCCCTGCTAGAACTTCTTCAGTAGCAACATCTTCTCCAATTTCTATCTCCTCAGCCTGGTCTGTGATGTCAATTGTTGTGTCTAGACCCTGATCGGCTTCTTCGGGGATCTCCTCTTCATGCTTCTCTTCTTCCTCTTCTTCGTCCGTTGGTAGTAGGGGCGGTATCGGGCCAAGATTGAGAGTTTGGGCCGCTGTGATAACCCACCCGAAGGTTGCCCTCGGGAGTGGCCTTGGGAACGAGGCGGCTAGGGTTACGGTTGGTCCTGAAGTTTCGGGTCCAGGTTCCCCAGCGGATGCCTTTGGTTCACTTGGTGGCTGTTGGTCCACTCCCGGACCTTCTGTTTCTGAGGCCCCAAAAATAATCTCTGGTTCCGGCCTCTTTTCTTCTGTCTACTGCTCTTGTTGTCCCGCAGCTTCTTCTTCCCGGTCTTCCGGGTCCACAGCCTCTTATTCTTGCTCTGGGACTTCTATCCCCACTTGTGTATCGCCCCCTTGCAGATTTTTGAACTCATCGGCTGCGAACATGTCAAACTCCTCTTCTAGAGGGGGACTGGCTGGGATGTCTGCCTGTTCTGTTTCCTTCTCCGGTTCCAGGGAACTAGAAGAAAGGATTTCCACTTCTTTTGGGAGGGAAGCCCTGGGCGCCGGTTCTGCCTTGGGCTGTTTTATATGCTTCCTCTTCCTCCGGGTGATCAAAGGCGGCCCCGCATCTGCTATTGCTACTACCTCCAGAGGATCCACCCCCATCGCCTTTGCCATTAAGGCTGCCAGTGATGGGGAGGAAGGAGGATGAATTGGTCCGGCCATCAGCGGGGGAGTGGCAAGCCTTGTGATCAATTGCTCCCTCATTTGTTCGAAGGCCGCTACAGATTTCCTAATATGTTCTTGAATGGGTACTTGCTTCACAGGGGGGAGTTGTCTCTATCCCTTTTCCTTTATCTGTGCCTTGTGCAGAAGTCCCGGCCCCCAGAGTCAACCTTGGTACCGGTGGTGGTGCTTTTGTTACCGGCCGAGAGGCCAAGCGAGTACTCCCAGGGCATGCCTTCTTAAAATAGGCATGACTTCGCTCGACCACCTCTCGAGTGAAGTCCTCAATTGTATGGTCCTCCTGGGTAGCCCAATTCATTGGCACCAGGGGCATTTTGTTGATCCCCTTCTCTTTGTACTGGGGATCTATGGTGGGGGCGTCGTTTGAAAAGCCCGCCGGGAACCTCCGAAGCCTTAGCTCCTGCATCATTCTGGTCGTCATTCTGTCATAATGTCGGCTGCGCACATCCATATCATCCTGGCGATCTGCCCAAAAGTCTTCTATGTGTGCGTGGTGGGGCTCTGAAACCCGGGCAGTGCCGTCGCAATTCTGCCATGCGGATCAAAAAAATTTCGCGCCAGATAAAATTTCTGCAAGTTGTAATATTGAAGCTCATTATCTGCCTCCTTTGCGGCGGCCAGAGTGCAGGTGTAGTTCTCAAAGGAGATTGGGAATGAAACATTGGGGACCTTCTTGAGGGCCAAGAAGGCATGTAACTCTATCATCTTCCGGCAATATTCCAGCAGCACGATCTTGTCCCCACAATGCTTGGGCAATAAGTAGGGTTTCCCGGAGAAGTCGGCGACCCTAATGTAAGTGTGCTGCTGGAACTGGATGTAGTAGTGCCCATAACTACTAACCAATTTCATTGTCTTAGTAGACAGGCGGTATCCGACATCCCGGGTGGGTGTGAGCAAATATTAGTAAACGAAGGAGTCGTTTACCCGGCAGTAACTGGGGAAGCTGGCTTCCCATTGGATCTGTGGGAAATGGTCCCATGGTGCTTTCTATCCCCAGCCAAGTCTGAGAACACCATCTGTAAGTAGGCCATTGGAGTGGGGCCTCTATTGGGCCAAAGCCCAGAAAACATAAGAAGTCATATAGAACTTCTTCTCATTCAGCTGCAAGAACTGGGAGTCGACGTGGTTGGAGATAATGGTCGTCCAGTCGAAGAATTCTCCCTTAGTGGAGATGCCCAGGAGGAAATAGTACATCCACTTTGCAAATTTCTGGGCAGAGGGCTACCCAAATACCCAGGCCAATGCTATCATCCCCATTTGGATGCTTTCCTTGAATTCGGAGCAGGGGATATCTATCCTCATTCTTTTTGGATCCCTCTTCGGGACCTTCAGCCAGTTGATGTTCATGTATGCCCGGGCGGCATCCTCCAGTTGGTTGAATTGTTTCAAGGCCTCTGTCCTCGTAACCACCGAGGACCTAGCAAATTGCGGGATGCCCAGGCCTGCTTGGAAAGTAACTGGGTCAAGGGACACCAGTGGAATGGGGAATCCCGTAGGTTCTGCTGGTGCTAACATGACGGCCCAGACAGAAGAGTTATAGTGGGCCGCCAGAGTAAGAACAAGCTCCGAAGACTACACGGAGCATGGGAAGCAAGCTGCCCGAAGAATTTTGGAACCTCCGACGTTGGTTGCAATTGTATCTCCAGCCTGTCGCTGAATATGCATTATCTTTACCAAAGCCTGCATTTCTGCCCAAGTTCTGACACTGGGGTCGGTCATAAATTTCAGCTGAGACTCAATCTTTGAGCCCACAATCTCCTCACCCTGCATATACTTCATGGTGAGGGGCAGCTTTTCCAGGGCCTTCTCTATCTTAGACTTTGCCGCTGCCCTGGTCTCGGTTGTGGATGGCAACTCCAGACTTCCGGGAGGAGATGATGCGGATGCTTCAGACATGGTTGTAAAGTGAAGTTCAGACCTGCGAGACAAAGCGACCGTCAGAACATATTTATCAAAATAAAACAATAAATCTGGGGTCCAGAGTTCTTACCACCGCGCCGTTTGCTTTTCCTGAAAAGTTAGTTTTTCGCATAAGTATCTGAAAAGCAAAACATAAACTTAGGATTCTTCATTATATCTCCGGGTCTAGGAAATTTTGTCACACTTGACGAAGAGATGGGATGAATTCATGGAAAGGGGGCCCGAAGCCCAGATAAATGACCCTTAGTAAAGAAGAATGTGGAAGCAGGTCCACATGGACGCCATGTGCGCTAGCATTGAATGGATGGGATGGCACTGGCGGCGGAGTCGACTGTTCGAACGCGTGAAAAGGGAAAGCCATTTGGCCAGAAGTAATTGCGCGCATGAGAAATAAATGAGGCTCTGACATCCTTGATGGAGGAGAGAGAAAATTTCCTGTTTGAAACCAGCTGAGAGCCGAGTTTCAAACAGGTGGTTTTCTGCCTCAAAGCAAACTTGAAGCAAAAAACCAATAGCAAGGGCGACTCGACCAGCTCGTCAAGTCACCCGGAAGGATATACAGAGAGTTGAAGGGTATATACATGGAAAGGAGGGAGATATACAAGGGTTACCTACAGAAATATACATATATACATGAATATACACACAGGCGACTCCCGCAGAAAAAACCAGACAAAGATGAAACGAGAATATACAGCTACTTACATTATATACATGCTATTCATAGGCTGTTTACAAAATATTTACAGACTATCTACATCTGCACAAAAGGCAGACAACCTTCTGGCAGAGCTGAGCCACCAGCAAGCGGCAAAACAGAAGACCAAAGGAACAACAGCGAAACAAAGCAAACAAAAACAAGCCAACCGAAAGAATAACCACAAAACAAAAGCAAGAAGGAAGAGGAGGGAAGCAGAGAAACCAACCTGAAAATGCAGAAGGCGGAGGGAGGGAAAGATTACCAGGAGAACTCTGCAACAACTTCAAACCGTCAAGCTGTCAAGATCACCACCACAGAGCGCTATTGTACGTCTGAGAACAGTAGAAGGTGTTAAGCTTTGATTATCGCAAATCTCTCTGTAACTGCTCTGCTAATCACTTTAAAAATTGCTCTATTTTGCTCTAAGTGTTTGAAGATTTTAATCACGGTAAGTGTGATAATGACAGGCGAGTCTATTTATACCCGCGATAAAAAGTAATCCTCCCCGCTCCAGAGATTTCGGGTCAGGCAAAACATCCAGACTCCGGGCCCGGGGATTCTTTATGATGATATTCCTAAGACTTAGGAACATCATCACAAACAATCCCGGAGTCTGGAATCAAGCTTCCAACCAAAAGGCAACCTCCGGGATCCCGGAGGGGAAAAACAAACCAAGGAAGATGACACACTCCGGGGAAGAAAACCCCGGAGAAAGAAAAGCAAGAAGGAAGAGAAAGACAAGGCAAAGCCGCAACAAAAAGCAAAGCAAAAGAAAAAAGGGGGGACCCAACATTTTGCACACAAAATGTAGGGACGGGGATGCAGGGCATAACAATACTCAACTCACTTTCCTCTTTAATGTCCTCATCAATGTCATGTACAACTGGTACAGATGATGCCTTTGCTGCTAAAGATGGTACTTCTTATATTTCTTCTTGTCCAATTTTCCTTATTTCTAATGTTGTTTGCTTTGCTACATTATACTCATCTTCTATCATCCTTGTTTCCTTTAGAATTTTATTTATTACTATATCCACTCTCTTCTTTTCTATGCTCTGTAACTAATTTTGGTGTGAACTACTTGCAATCTCTTCAGATGTTCCAAATCTAGGGATTTTTGTATCCAATCTTTCTTTTAGTAATCTACTTGCATATCCTTTTATAGCTTCTTCACTTATCTCATAATCAAGTGGGTCTATGAATTCAACTCTAGGTTCTACTACTTCAATATACGTAAAGTCTGTGTCAACCAAGAAACACAAATCATCCTTATATTTCTCTATTATAGATGGTGTAATTCTTGACCTCTTTCTCATCTCATTCTGAAATGTCTTGATAATAAGGGTTGCAATCTCATTCACTTTGTCAATAGGATGTATCTGATATACCTTGTTTATCCTTTCCATGGTGCTTCTCTCATCATTCCAATAAGCTCCAATAGTGTAGGGAAATCTCCTCAAAAGGTCGAAAAACATGTAAGTCATCAACGTTGAAAATATGAATTGGGAATTCTTTGTCTTTTTTATCCTTTCAGTGTTTTCTATAAGTTGTATTCTTAAAATCTCACACATATCGACTTTGGCTTTCTTAATACACATCAAATAAGCTGCATGTACCATGCCTGCTGCCATATCATCCTCTCTAGAACTAGCGCATAACTTAGTGGCTATTATTTTGCAAACATATCTCACATCATCATGTTCTATCTTACTTATCACAATCCCTCTACCATTATATGTAGATTTAGTGTTCTCAATGTATGTTTTCTTTACATTTTTCTCATTCAGTGGTAATGCTCCTTTGTTTGAAAATACAGTCACATCATGTGTAAGGTCTTTTGTAATCTCAATTATTCTATCATCTAGTAAAGCTTTTCATCATGTACTCTGCTCAATATAATCTTAGTCCATTCTTCATCGTCAAATTTATAATGAAACATATACCTTACTATATTCATTTGACCTAAATGGGTATAACCTTCCTTATAAGGCATGTCCTGATTCAGAATTTTGTCATACTCTGTTGTTATACTGTTATCTCCTAAGGTCTCAAACTTGCATTTCAAATAACTCTTAATATCTTATAAATGCAAAACTCCATCTGGTGTTAACGATAATGCAAAACTAGGGTCATCTTCAGTAGGCTTTACTGGCTCCCTACTAATCTTAGGTCTAGGTGTATCTTTAACCTTGTGAACAAGGGTTGCATCCATATTTGCACTTAAGATGATAGCTTCAAAGATAAACTTAAATGAAAATACCTCAATATCATGCTTTAGGGATTTGTGCGTAGATCTAATGAAATTTGACTTCAAAACTCTTTTGATCTCCTTTAATTCGCTCTCAAGGTCTCCTTCAAGCTCATAAATGATCAAATGGTGTCCATCAATTCATTTTTACCCACTAAATCCTTCAAAATTTATCATCGCATTAATTACAAAATTATGTTCATGTCAAAAAGCTATTCATGTCTATCAGTGATCTTCTTTCACTTTGATATCTCTAATGCATGCTTAGAAATATATGCGATCTTAACCATAGCTTCTTTTCATCATGTCTAACACATATTAACTTCGCAAATCTTAATTCAAACTTTGCAAAATCCTATGTTATTCTAATGCTCATTTCATCCTTTAATATGATTAAATGTAATGCTTAATCTGATTGAGATGGGTTGGCAATAATAATTGATATCAATTTGTTCTCAAGTGCTTCACTTTTATGACTTTCCAATCTAATGGGTAAACTTGTTGGATCTTTAGCTTTGACAAATACAAATTTTTCTATGTTACTGTTATTTCCTTTTTGGCTGTCGTTGTTATCCATATTCCTTCTAGTGTAATTTGCATTCCTTCTAGGGTTAGGATTTCTCATATTATTCATTCTGCAATATCTTGATTTATGTCCCATGTTATTACAAATCTGACAAACCATAACATTGTTTCCATATCTCATTCCTAACTGATTAAATTGTGATCTGCAATATCTAGCAATATGTCCAAATTTGTTGCACTCGAAGCATACAACTCCATTCCTTATATTTTTTTTCCTCCAATAGATCTCTTATCTGTTGGGTTAGTACCTCTAAGCATTCTACTATTTTCATTACTATTATTATATTCAGGTTTCTTACAATCAATAGCTCTATGACCAAAACCATGACAATTATAACAATAACGAGTAATAGATTTGAATTGCTTACCTGTACAATCTCTTTTCATATGTCCAAATGTATTTCATGCATAACATCTACCTTTGAATTCAATTTGCACTTCTTTAGGCGGTTTAGTTTTCTCAGGTTGTGTAGGTACATCTTGTATGCACCCTAAAATGGTTGCCTAGACTATGGGCCCCCATTCTTCAATTTATCAAATGATGAAATCAATTTATCAATTTCCTGAATCAATGCTTTGCAACATTTTTAATTCAAATCAATTTCCTTGATCAAATCGTAATTAATTCAATTATTTCAATATTTTCTAAGGTTTGATCATTTCATCAATAATCTTATTTAATTAAAAGAAAACATCCTTTTTAATTAAATAAAATGATCTTATTTAATTAAAAGAAAATCCCTTTTAATTAAATAAAATAATCTTATTTAATTGAAAGAAAATCCCTCTTTTAATTAAATAAATAAAATACCCACTTAAAACTCTCTTTGATGAAAAAAAAGAAATAAATCAAATAAAAATAAATAAAAATTCCTTTTTCTCTACACATATTCCTAAGTGGTGGGCTTTTTCCTCGTACTTGCCTTTTTAGGGATTTATCCCACATTGCTCTTGAGGATGCTTTCCTCTCCACACTTTCCTTTATAAGGAGCCCTCTCCTTCTCATTTGGGATCAAAGACATATAGAGTTTTTATGTTATTGTTATGCTGCAGGTTTGGAGGAGAATTTGAGCATTTGAGCTTGAACCATGCAACTTCTCTTCTTCTTGTCTTCTTCTCTCATGCATCCATGGAAATCCATTTAGAGTAGATTCATATTAGATTAAGCTTGCATATTTCCTTTCATAGATTAAGCGTGCATATGTCCTTTCATAGATTAATTTACTTCTTGCATTGTTATCATATAGAGTAGTTTTCATTTTCATTTGCAATGCATATTTGGTGATCATGGAGACTAGTATTCTTGCTCTTCCTCTTTGAATCTCTCATTTCATGGTGTACTTGCATGGGCATAACTAGGTCTAAACTGAGGGCATCCACTACAAACCCTTGCACTCCATGAATAGGGAGCTATGAGTCGCCATTTGAGACCTCATTCTTGAGCAATCTTGAATATAATGACTCATAGAAGTGTGTCAACATTTTAGCACACACATCTTCATATTGGCTAGACTCAAATGTGTTTGCTTCTTCTTTTTCTTTGTTCTCAGGCTATTGAATTGTAGACTCTGGTTCTTTGCATTCTTCAACTTTCTTTAAAAACTTCTCTTCAAGATATCCAAGTCTAGTTTGATCATAAGTAGGTTTCTGAGTAGAAATCAGTTCATCAATTAATTCACTACTGGAATACAATTTATCAAGGTGTTGTTTAGACTGGGTTAGTTCTCCTTTCACAATAGTATTATATTTCTCAATTTCAGCATACTACAAATTTGTAGATTCAATCTCTGATGTCACTTCGGTAATTTTAGATTTCAAATTTGTATTTTCTGTTTTCAAATCTGAATCAATTTTGTTGTTGTCATCTTTAAAACTTATCTTTATTTCCACAATCTTCAGTTTATGCTTCAAAATTTCATTTTCTTTCTTTGATCTAGATACTTCATCACTTTCTTAAGGTTTTTTCTGTTAATCTCTAAGTTCTGTTGATGATTAGTGACCAACACTTAGTCATTCACTTAGGCAGTTTTAGTTGGCTATCACTGTGGCCGAGCTAAAACTATGCAAGGCCAAGCAACATTGCCGAGCAGT
>MU226694.1:335724-347011 GCA_018584345.1 Thuja plicata
TGTATGTATGTATGTATGTATGTATGTATGTATGTATGTAAAGAGTAAATACAAAGTCGACAACCTTATACTACCAAAGCATAGGTAATTCACAATTCCAATCCAACTTAGCACGATTGGATTCCATGTCATACTCCCTTAATCATTGCAATTGTTCATCTGCCATGTATCTCTGTTACTTTGTCTTTGCATGTCTTCAAAACACTATAACTCAATGTGAACAACACTAAAAATCAATAGACCTTAACAGAAGGTCATACATACCCCAAAAATGTCTTCCTCTAAGCTCGCATGACATCATTCATCGTATACTATCTTTGCTGTCCAAAACTGTACTGCTATACTTTGTATTTCTGCTCACTGTACTTAGTCATTTTACAATCTGCATCTCCAAAACTATAAACAAATCCAAGTGATCACCATACTAGATGTGTTGCCATAAATTACAACCCTCAAGTGTCACATATCACTCCAAAATGCATCACTTTCCAACAATCTCTCCCTTTGGCATTGATGGCAATACTTAGTGAAAAATGACTAAGTGTTAATACCAAAAAGATATCTCTGTATATCCTTACATATATATCCTTTAATATATACAATTATCTATAAATTTTTCATCTCTTCTCTTCTCCCCCTTTGACATAAATGGAAAAGGTAAACAAAAATATAGAATATACCAAAATAGTACCACTGCTTACCAGAAAATTAGACCATCTTTAGTACATCTCAGAAAGAGTCTTCCAAGATCTTCACTTCCTCTGTCTAGGTCTTCACCAATATCCGACTCACATGAATCATCCCATTCAGTGAAAATGAAGAAGTCTCTACTACCTTTAGTTCAGTAGGCATATTTGATGTAAGGGTTTGTCTTGTCTTCTCCATGTCAAAGATATGGACCTCAAGAATTGATAGCTTGGGAGTGATTAGACTCTTCAGCAAACCAAACCTTGCCATAACTCTCCCTCTTTCTATATCAAGTACACTCAATTTTTCCAAAATCTTGGATGCCTCTCTATCTATCTCAAATATAGATTGTGAGGATCAGGTCTCACAACTGTCCATCAATTTATCCAGAGTAGTTTTATCCTTCGCTACTATGTCCTTAATGTTCTTGATATTTCTCATAGGGTTGATATAATAACTGTATAACTTCCTTCCTTGTCTGACACAACTTTTGGCCTCTGATGTGGCTTTATTCAGTATTCCCAAGTCCCATGAAATATAATTGCACACTTCCTCCAATTTCTTCATGAGATATTTCTTCTTAGTCTTATCTTCAGCGATCTTCTCTAATGACTCATAGTGACTGTCAAAGTCATCTAATGCCTTGTTCAAGTTCTCTGCATCATCTTTTCCTTGAAAAACAATAGGTGCTGGAAGTAGTTTGTTCAAAGTTTCAACTGCTCTTGACAATACCTTAGCCTTCTTCTCTCCTTTCTACTTAGATCTTTCCTTAGCTTTAGCAAATTTGATGAAGGATAACTTCATCAACTCATCCACATTCATGTTCTCAACATCAGTGCTCAAAGCCTTGTCTCCACTTGCCAAAATTAAAGGTGAAGAATCATATGTAATAGTTTCTTGTTTCACTTTAACCTTATTCACTATTTTATCAATGTTTTCTTTGTATTTTTCTTTCTTTGTCACATCCTTGTCACTGATTCCTTCAATGTTTGTATCCTGCACAAAGGGGTCATTCACATCCTATGAAGTGTCCAATGATACATGCACACCAGAAACATAGAAATATGGTTGCTTCATAGTGCTTACATACTGACTAGCATCTTTGCTCAATAATTTATCAAGGTTTATTTTATCTCTCTTTGATGATTCATCTTTCTCAATAGATTCGGGCTTAGGAGCCTTAGGTGGCAATATGTCCTCAATTTTAGTTACCATCAATACCTTTTCTATATATTTCTGTGTCTCCTCAGTTACTTCATCATATCTCTTTCCTATTATCTTTACTAATGTTGTCCTTGTTCTCAATAAGGATTTGAGTTCACTCGATATCCTCTCCATCTCTCTAACAGATACAACAAGCATCATGCCTTCAATTGCTTGTTCTCTAATCACTTCATCTTCCTTCTATTATAATTGCTTCCTTATCTCCAATTTCTCATATAACTCCTCGGGTATACTAGCTTCTATTTCTAATAAATTCTTCTTAAAAACAAGTAAATATTTAATCACTATGTCTTCAATCAGAATTTTTGCAGATCCCTCATACATGTCATAGTACTTTGTCAATGAAACAAGCTTCCCTTGCTCAATTACTCTCTTCTCTATCAATTTCATATCTGGCTTCCAAAGTTTTCTCACATTAGTGGTCATTTCTTCAACTTTCTTCTCTTCTCCTTCTGTCCTCTGCTTCTTAGGAGGTGAGTCTAGTTTAGTGGACCTTGTGTTTCTTCTAGGTACTTGCTTTGTTGTCTCTTCTTTTGATGTATGTTGATGTGGTGAAGGTGTAGATACATCAATCACAATAGAAAGCGGATTGATTATCTTTGCATCTTTTGGAGGTGGAAGGGCTGTAGGAGCAGTGCTTGCCAACCCAGAAGCTCTCTCAGTTATCTTCTTCCTAACTTCTTTCATTTCCTCTTTAGATATACTTGCCTTGGTTGCATAGTCATCAATTGCATTCTATACTTTCCTCTTCCTTAATGCTCTAGTATATTCCTCCCTAATCTTTGCAGACTTCTCCTCATAAGTACCCCATCTCTCCTATGATGAATCGACTTCTAAAGCTAAGACGTGTTCTACTTGCATAATCAGAACCTCAGAACTAACCTAATAGCCCAGTGGATAACACCACTTCTCTCTAGGAATAATTGCCTCAAAGCACACATAATCAGTTTTAACCATGAAACAGATTGAGTCCTTGTATTTTTCTACCACTGCCTCAGGAATGATCTCCCTTTCCTTCATCTCTCTCTGTAGGATTTTGATCATACCAAACAATTCACCATCTACCCAAGTGTTGTTTTGTCTCCTGTAACTTTGAGAAATCTGAATACCAGTAGGTATATTTTCTTTCCATGCCCTAGGATGCATACCAGGAAATTTGTGAACAATGTGAATATACATGTGTATCAACAAAGATCCAAATCTGAATCCTTTCAACTTATCCTTCTTAATTTGCCTTACATTCTCCAGGAATTGTTGTGTTAAGGCTTCACAAAGATTGCACTTGATATTTTCCTTAACCATCTTTTAACCCATTAAGATTACTCCTGCTGATACAAAATTGAGTCAGCTGCTATAATGGAGTTTATAGCCTAAAATCATAGTAATCAATCTTACATCCTGTTGGAATCACTACGAATGTGTTAGGGTTTCTACCATCTTCTTAGTGTTATTCTGAGAAACATGTACTACACCAGTATTGTCCAATCATGTTATGGCATGAATTAGGTCACTACAGATCTTCACAAGATGATCTCCAAGCCATATGAACTGATCATATACTCTGCTCAAGATAATCTTTATCCATTCTTCATCGTCGAAGTTGTGAAGATCGGTTATCTTCATAGTACTCAGGTTATTTAGGTGTGCAAACTCATCCTTCATATTTCCATCATCACCTATCATGTATTCCATCTCTGTATAAATCTCTTTGTCTCTTAGAGATTCATACTTACAATGTATGTAAGCCCTAATATCTTCGACATGTAAAACTCCATAGGGTGTTTGAGAAAATGCGCCTTCGGGATCATCCTCAATAGATTTAAAAGGGCATTTCTTAAATTTGTATCTAGGTCTCTCTACAACATAGAAAATCATGGGATTATCCATTTTCAAAGCTTCATAATCAATCTACATACCTCTTTACTGCTGAAATGTGAATCCCTGCTTCGATCAAACTCTTCAACATACTTGCTCTAATTTTGCTTCTTCTCAAGACAATGTTCTCCTCAAGCTCTGCTCTACAAATTATGTTCAATTATATTATTTCTATTAACCTTATACTTTGTTGAGTGAAGAAATGACACAGTTCCCAATAAACTCATTTAGTACATAAACTAGTCAAGTAACAATCTGGCGATCATAGGATATAGGCTTGTAAAATGATGCAATCACATATATGTGTTCTGAAACATCTCTAGATGTTTTCCCTAATCTCGTAAGAGCTTACTCTTTAAATTTAGGGGCTGGATAGATTTCTGATGTATTCTTCCAATGCTCCTAAGGTCATGCTTGACCATCTAGGTTGATGTAGTAATGTTAGCATCAGGAAGAGCCTCAGTAGAATCTATCGATTCACCTTGAACCTTTTCCTCACTAGACTCCTTTACCTTCCATACCTTATTATTGTTGACATCTTCCGCTTTCTTTAAATAACTATCAAATTCACTCCTATACTCTAAAAGACTCTTACCAGTATCACCAATATTTTTCTTTATCACTATAGGAGGTGGTACTCTTCTGTTGTCAGTTTCATTATACCTGCAAAACTTTTCTATATGTCCTAGATTGTTACATTTGTAGCATATATGAGGTGATCTGTTCTGATTAACCTACAAATTACAAGACCTTGCGATGTGCCTAAGGTTATTACATTTGTAACATGTGGTCTTAGGTGTCATCTCTTCACTAATGTAATCTTGTTTGTATCTTGATTGTTCAGGTTTTCTACATTCTGCTTTCTTGTGCCCATATGCATAACAGTTAAAGCAATAACCAGAAAAAGGTTTGAAAGGGGCTTTACCTCTGCAATCTCTCTTCATGTGTCCAACCTAGTTACATCCAAAATATCTACCTTTGAAAGGTTTGATATGTTCTTTAGGTTCTTCAAGAGTAGGTCTTTCTCCATCAATCTTCGCATAGGATTTTTCTTCTTGATTCTTTGAACATTCAACTTCATTAAAGCCAACACCATTCACGTCTCTTTTAGGTTCATGTCTATCTCTATGTTAATAGATCAAGTCAATACTCATGTGAAGTCTCTCAATATGATTCTTTGCCTCAACAAGTTCTTCTTTTATGATATGATTGTATTTCTCTAATTCCATAAACTTGTTCTTGTAGTGATCAAGTTCAGTCTTCATTTGTCCCATATAAGTATTAGCATACTTTAAGGATTCTTCAATTTTTTTTTAGCATCCTTTTCTTGTTGAATCTCTTTAGCCATATGTAGTGAAGTAGTTTCATAATCAAGCTTTAAGGTATCTTTCTCTTGCTCAAGCTGCATTATCTGATCTAAATTATCATTGTCTGAATCCTCTTTTATCTTAACCATAAGATCTTGTCTCTGACTTATGGAAAGTTCAAGATATTATTTTAGTTTCTTAATGAATCCCTCTGCTCTTATCAATTTGAATTTTAATTCACCATTCTCTACTTTAGCTTTGTCAAGATCTTCAAGTGTTGCTTCAAATTTTTCTTCCAAACTTTCAGAATCCATCTTGATCTCCCTTAAGTTGTTAAACTTTCTCTCCAAGGGCCAAAAGCTCTGATACCAATTGTTAGGCTCAAGTAATACTAAGAGGGGGGTGAATCAGTATTACAACATTTAAACATGAACTTAATAAATTCCAACTTAACCTTGTAATTACTGAAATGAAAAGAACATAAGCACATAACACATAACTCATAACACCATGAATTATTGTCGAGGAAACCCTGTCAAGGAAAAACCCCAGTGGGGATGGTACCCACAAATATGTTCTAAAAGTATAGTGTCCATGTTAGGATACCTAACCCTTTTAGGAGTTGAATATTACATTAGCACATTTCTTTGTCAGGGGAATACAAAAAACTTGTTAGAGGTATATTGAGCACACTGCTCTTACAATAAAAAATAGTTTTGTTACAATCAATGTTAGAAATGAACATCACAAGCATCAGTTATGATTAGATAGTTCCATTTGTAGCTCACATCTGTCTGACATCACAATATATCCATGCATTCCATCAATATCATCTCATCACTATCACACTTCACTTTACAAAAATCTCTTCATATTTGTGTGTGTGTGTGTGTTACATTATCCATTTGGCTCTCTAATACATTAGAAAATAGAATTAATACTTATGCAAAGAGTAAATACAAAGTCGATGACCTTATGCCACCAAAGCATAGGTAATCCACAATCCCAATCCAACTTAACATTATTTGATTCCATGTCATACTCCATTAATCATCGCGACTATTCATTTGCCATGTATCTTTGTTACTTTGTCTTCGCATGTCTTTAAAACACTATAACTCACTGTGATCAACACCAAAACTCAAGAGACCTTAACAAAAGTTCATACATACCTCAAAATGTCTTCCTCTAAGTTCACATGACATCATTCATCATATACTATCTTCATTGTCCAAAACTGTACTGCTATACTCTGTATTTATGCTCACTATACTTACTCAATTTACAATCTGCATCTCCAAATTTGTAAACAAATCCAAGTGATAATCATACTAGATTTGTTGTCATAAATGACAACCCTCAAGTGTCCCATATCACTCCAAAATGTATCACTTTCCAACAATTCTATCTCCACCCTTCTAGCATCTTTTTATTTCTTCTTACCCATAGTCTGGAGTAACAACTTCCAACTTTCTACATTTTGATTCCATCTCCCAATAACACTTTTCAGCCTGAGATTCCATGAGTTGAATTATCTAATGATTTAAGTGGCATATATAAAATCCTCATCATCTAGGAGGATGATATTAAGAGCAAAGGAATCCCTCATACTTGAGGTAGCAGGAGGGAATTGAGGCAAAATGATACCTGGATAGGGTGGTAGTCAACTAATCCACAGGGGATAACCCTCACACAACACCCCTTTTCATCCCTCTCTACACTAATTAAATCCTTGTTACAATAAAAACCTATCTAGTCTAATGTAGATCCTCTTGCCCCTGCTAGAAATTGCACCATGTGTGGCAGATCTCCTTATGCTCATCTTTATTTCCTACCAAAGGGTCTAGAAGTCTGATTTTGTTAATCATCATATACCAGAAAATATCTTCCAACTGTGACACCCAATTCCAAAGCTCAATATTATCCTTGTGGTCATAGATGGAGGAAACTCCATAGTTCTATTCTTTATAGTTCGTTATGATCCACACAACTCTGTTACACGGGGAGCAACCCCACCTAATCACAAATTTGGCTCATTTCTTATAGATTAGAATGGCTTCCCCCCTTTCTTTAGAATTCTTGGTGGAAAAATGATCTGCCTCCCTCCAAATACATTTTAGATTAATGTCTAGGGAGAAGTTAACAACTTTAATTTACTGTAATAGTAGTAGGATATCTACACTCTTTTTCATTTTTAAGAATCTCTTGACCACATACTTTCTATCCAGGGACTCTAGTCCCCTGGCATTCCAAGATACGTATTACAAATCCATTAATTTTCTAGTTGTAGTTTCCATTGGCACCCTAGAGGGGTTATAATATTTGGGTAATTGACCTTTTTGATTCACTTTATCATGTTTTTTTAGCAAATGATCAACTGGTCTTACCCATTTTTCTTTTAAAATCAAATACTTGATCTGCCCCTAGAGGTGAAATAAAGGTTTTTCCTTTCTTGGCCTGCTTCTTTTTCTTTACCATGGCCTTCCTAGATCCAAATTATTCCATGTCTTCTTCTACTATCTCAACAGAAGTTGAGCCCTTATAAGGGACAATTTCCCATTTCTCCCTCTCCTCCATTCCTTCTATCTCCACCTCACCAACTTCTAGGCTCATCGCTTCACCATCCCTATCAAGGCTACTAGTGAAGTATCGAACAACATGGATAACATCAACTTTAGATTTTAAAGAATGACTAAAGGGGGTCGGTGTGGGTTTCATGACAATCAAAGCATCAATAATGGGGATATCTTGGTTATACACTCTTTTGATATCAAATAATGCCTCATCGGAGCCCTTGTCCACTTGTCTTGGAGCAAATCTCATCATTTCATCCTTGTCCACGTTTACCTTTCCCCTAGCAGGCATCACTTCAAACTCTACAGTGTTGAAAGCCATACCATCTATGACTCCATTCACATCCTTTCCAAGAGTACTGACAAAAGAGCAGGTATCACCACTTCTCAGAGTAGTATTCTTCTTGACCTTCTTATACAAACCAAGGTAAAGCATCTTATCATTTTTCTTTAAATATTGGCTATGTTATTAACCTTTTGCAAAGCCAGTTTTGTTAGAATAACCGAGGGGGGTGGGGTGAATCAGTGGCCTCAAAAATTAATCCTTAAATCAACCCAAAAACTTATTACCACATTTATAAGCCTCTAGTTATCTTCATTCCTACAAGATGATTGCCTTGAAATATTAATAACAAATAACTACTGCTCGGATTACTCTTTCAAACCTTATTCTTACTTTTACTGATTAGTAGTCTTTCTATTTACCGAAATATAGTAAATAACTAATATATACCAATCAATCCAAATTTACTTATGTGAAATGCAAAACAATAAAGTAATGACTCATAAACACAATAACACGTGGATTTTTAACATGGAAACCCTGTTAAGGGAAAAAACCACTGGAACCGGTAACCCAAATTTTCACTCTTCTAAAGTGAGCTCGATGAAGAGCCAACCCTGTTAAAGGTTACAAATACACTGTTAGGTGTGACCTTGTCAGAGGATTTAAATGAATAGTTTGTCACTTAGTATCTGACATGTAATGCTACCACCCTTGATCAAACACTCACTTGGCTTGTCAATAGGTCTCGGGCATATCCAATGCTACTTTGTATGATCAAACTTTTTGATACTCCTTGGGATGTATCTCAATTAGAAAATACTTTTAAGTCCTTCTCGGTTAAGAGACTTGATGCTTCAATGGTTAAATTGAAATAGTAAATTGATCTATTCACATATACAACTAGAATTGTAGATTTTTAGATCTATTGTAAGTACATTACCTTTCTGATTAATGTTATCAATTCAATACCTTTGCTCTACACTATTTTGCTCTGTGATGTTGTATCACTATTCGTCGGTGTCTGCAAAATTTAGCTCTTTCCTTAGCTTGATTGATCAGGTCTGAATGAAGACTTTCTTCTCCTTCAGAATCTCTTCACAATCTATTCTCTTATCACTCCCCTAATTCAAATTGAATTAGCTTGTCTCTTATATAGACATGATTTCACCATTTCTTAGCTTTCTTGATCTTGGCATGATCCACAATTTTTGCCAATTAGATTTAAAGAAAAACTCTTATTTTATCTCATAGAGATCTTCTTGCCAACTGGACAAAACAACTTTAAATCCTTTACTTATCTATGGCTTTATCTTGTCGATTAAAATAATGATAATTAGTAGTTAAGTATATATTTAGCTCTTGACAGCTAAGCCTTTTGTCATTTCTAAACTCTTTGTTCTGTCGATCAATACTTCAGTTAGTCATCGGTGACAACTGACTGTTCCATCGGCGAGACTTCAGTTGTCTTCGGGATCTCCGTCCATCGGTGTTGTCTATCCGTCGGGCAACACTGTAATTTTGTCCGTTGAGTTACACTGTGCCTTTTCTTGTCGGGTAACACTGTGACTTTGCTCGTCAGTAATGCTATGATTTTGCTCGTCGGGTATCACTATGACTTTCCTCTCATTGGTTTTCTTTGTCCATCGATGTGCACTTCGTTAGTGTATCAGTCACTTTGTGAATACTTAACTTTTATGCATTACTGATAGCATAACCTTTGATTCATTGGTTCTTTGAAGTCTTTTAGTAGTATGTACATGACCATACAGATTATATCAAGTTGACATCAATAAAAATACAATGCATTAATTGATTTAATGTCTTGCATTAGCTTTCTATGTCTCGGTGATCATCAACTTAACATCTTCAAACATTCAATTAGTTATAGTTCATCAATCTCTCCCTTTGGCATTGATGGCAACACACTACATTATTACACTATATTATCACTAATACAATATGAAATATAACAATTGAAGTTCATCAAACTACCAATCTTATGTACTATAACCGATACAAATATATGGTCCTTAGTAAGATCACATAGCTTAGATTTTATTCTTGTAGCTCTCTTTCTATCTTTAATCCCTTTACTGGATAGATGTAGAATCTTTCTTCTTCTGATGTGATGTGTTCTCTTCTTGTGTCAAACTCGCTACCTTTGACTGTTCTTTTCTCTCTTGTCAACAATTTCTCCCTTTGTATGTACTCTCCCTTTCTGGTTAGATCTCTCCCTTTGGATAATGTGATAATGGATATAATCTCTCCCTTTGACAACAATGCCAAATAAATATTTTTCAATAATGCCAAACAATCCTTTCTATCCATTCAGTATATTCCTTGAATTTCCCAATCCATCAACAATATAAAAACTCTGGTGCTAGGTGTAGATAAATACCTTGTTGTTTACAGATGTATCTTTGAAGTCTATCTCTTTGCTTGCATCAACATGAATGGTATTCTGATAATATGTAGGTTGATGCAACCTTCTAGTCATCTTACTGACCAGTAGACAAGGGTCTGACCCCTAGTCTCTTTCTCAAGTACTCAAATGTATCCTTGGGCAGTGGCTTGGTGAAGATATCGGCTAATTGTTCCTTTGATTGCACATACTCAAGTATCACCTCCTTTTCTTGAAATTTTTCTCTCAAATAATGATACTTGATAGCAATATGCCTTGTCTTATCATGCATGACTGGATTCTTGGAAATGTTAATTGCACTGGTGTTATCACAATAGATAATTATTGGTTCAATAATTTTCATATTCATACCTTCCAGTAACTATTTGATCTATGCAATATTTGAGCAGTTTGCAGTAGCAGCAACATACTCTGCTTTTGCAGTAGACTGAGAGATGCATCATTATTTCTTGCTAATCCATGTGACAAGTTTGTCACCCATAAAGAATGTTCCTCTAGTTGTGCTCTTTCAGTCATCAATGTTTCCATCCTAATCAGCGTCAGTAAAGACCTTAAGTCCAAATTTGCCTTCTCTTCTATACCATAAGCCATAATCCTCAGTATTCTTCAGATATCTTGGGATTATTTTCACAGCAGTCATATGTGATTCCCTGGGATTAGTAGAAAATCTTGCAATTATTCCTACTACATGTGCAATATTTGGTCTAGTATGTACAACATACATGAGTTTGTCAATCATTGATCTATACAAAGTTTGATTTACCTCAGGTGAATTGTCCTCCTTTTTCAGCTTACATCCAGTTGCCATCGGTGTTCCAACTGGCTTGGAATCTTCCATCTTGAATATTTTTAGCACTTCCTTGATGTATTTGGATTGTGTAATGAAAATGCCTTCATCTTGTTGCATGATCTG
>MU226695.1:15589-31432 GCA_018584345.1 Thuja plicata
TATATATATATATAATATAGACATTTCAAACTATAATAAAAAGATAAATTTATATTACCATTGCACAAATTAACAGACAGGAGCTTATGGTAAAATATTAATTTTGTGCCCAGACTAGCAAGAGTTTTAGAATAATAGCATAATTAGCCAATAGGCTTCTCCTATTAGAAATGATCACAACTTGTAGCCCTAAGAAGCAAAATTTATTTACTGTAGTAGTGAAGATTTGTGGGTGTCATCCCCACCGCAGTTTTTACTTTCTAACAAGGGTTTCTATGTAACCAAAATACCGGTGTTATGTGATTGATTATTTCTTGATTTCATGCTATTTACTTTTGCAAAGTTAATTGGATGAATGATGCATACAATGGATATAAGCTAGATGAAATTTACTACTGTTTGTTGATTAAGTTGTGGTAGTGAAAGTTTTTTAGGGCACTGATTCACCCCTCCCCTCTTAGTACCCTATCTCTCCATTCCAATAGTCTTTGCATGCTAAAATGGAAGATGAGCAATTAGGGCTATTTATACAGTGCTAAGCACTTGAGAGAAAATTGGCTCCCCATCTGGTTCTCACTATGAACAAATTGTGGCTCCAAAGGAAACAAAAAAAGTATTGTAAATATTTTATTATACTAGTAATCACGAGGTGTGAAATGCTAGTTGGAAGGAAATTTGGTCCTTTTCTTTCATACATGTATTGTATAATAATATTTTTTAAATATATTTAATAATATTTATTATGTTAAATTAATTACCATATAAATAATAATTAAATAGATTTAATTTTTTTAAAAAAATTGGCTTTGAATTTTAACTTTAATCTTAGTGGATGGTATAATCGAGGAACATACTATTTTCACAATTTATCTCTTTTTCATCTCTTCCTTCATCTTTCAATGTTCTTTTGTTCTTTATTTTTTTTGTTTTTAATCTATCTTTTCTATTTCTCCCTCCATCTTTAACTACCTCCTTATGAATGAGTATAATGTGATCCACATTGCCCTAAAAGTTGAAACCCTCATTATTATTGGCACATGTTTCCTATAGTCTATGTTAAAGATTATTTCTGAAATTAACTATGTATGTATTTGAAACAAAATTTTGCAACATATTCAGTAAACTATTATTAAAAAAAAGAGGATTTTTAAATTTGTGTAAAATAAAGACAATAATTCATCAATTTTGGAACAAATTTAGTGATTCGTCATTAGAAGGAGAGCTTTAAACGATCCTCTTTATGATGATGAATCACAAAATATGATCTAAAATATCATGACAAAAACACATAATTATTCAAAATAATCTTTTAAACCCCAATTACATTTGTTTTGTTTTCATATGTAGTAAGTATAAAGAAGAATGCTCACACACACATATACATACCCATGGTAAAGTATCTGAATATTTTCTCCAGTGCACGTGATAACTCATGATAGCTTCTATAAATTTTTAGTTCAACCTTTCTGACATATGGAGCTCCATCCATTCTCACTTGCACATAGAAAAACAAATTTGTTCATTTCTCTCCTGCAAGCTTTGTAGCAGTTGGAGCTAGGCTAGTTTTCTTGGATGATCTCACGGGTGGCCACCCCATAATTTGTGCCTTGCAAAAACATATATCTAGATAACAAACTTCACTCACAACGTCTCTATGAGATTAACACTCTATACAACCCATAACTCAAATCATTAATGCAATTTCATTTTTCTAAAACTAAAAAAATTCATGGAATCAGTAAAAGTAGTAATCATTAAGTTTGATCTAAAATATTGATGTTAAAAAATTTCACTAGATCTAATTTAGAATATTTACTTGTGGGTGGCATAGTGGTTGGATCAACAAGCATAGTTGTTTGAAATAAGGTTGAGGTTGAGGCCTCAACCTCATCATGTGATGACCATCTCTTTAATCCCCCTGCAATTCTAGGTAGTCCTAGCTAAAACTCAGTTTCCATCAACTCCATAAAACTAAGAGTGTTGTTGTTGTGTAGGAGATCACTTAGCTATTTCATATTTGCCTTAATTGATGCAATCAGATCGCTATGGGTTTAGAATTAAACCTAGGACTATGAATATGTGTATTTCAGTGAGACACACTAAGTTTTGATGTTCTACTAGTTAGGAAAATATTATGTTTGAGATGTGTTAATGTGAGTTTTATGACTCACCAAACAGTAGAACAAAATGTAAGGTGGAAAATATGGATGGGGTCTAGAAAAATGGTTTGCACATAAAAGAGACCCTAAACCAATATTTAACACATACATGAAATTCTAATGACATGGAAAGTAAATATAGAAATCAAATATTGAAATGAAGAAATAAAAAGTACTTACCTCTAAAAAAGTATCTGCCAAAAACCCTATCAAACGGTCTCAGAAATTGTCAATTTTTGCAATCTTAAATTGAAACTATGACATCTACAAAACCTAGAAATCTTTTTCTTTTCTTAGAAAGGTCGACCTTGACCCAAATATGGGGGTACAATCTTTCCCCGAGGCACAATCTTGCCCCGGGGCACAATCGTGCCCCTTTATGTCAACCTTGACCTGTACTGCTCAGACAAAAATTCTATTCATAGATCCCAAAAGTTTGCTAAAAAGGGTACTCAGATCTTCTTTGTAATTCATTGCTCCGCACCTATTCCTACAAGAAAAATGGTTTTTTTTGTTGGGGGGGGAGGGGTTTGCCTTGGTCAAACCCCAATTTAGGAATTAACCTTGAAATTGAATTGAAATTGTAGTCATAAATAAAGTAAATGAAACAATTCACCTTGCCTATATTAAACCCTCATGGACGATTTGAATCCTTGAATCCACAAGTATGGATGCTCCAAATGAATGTAGAATTGTAGGGTGTCTCAAATCAATTTCTTTTAGATCTTCAACACCAATCTTGAATGGATCTTAGAATAGGAAGAGGCTTGGATGGATATGGATGGATAAATCTTCAACAAGAGGGCTCCATAGAGATTGAATCCTTCAATAGCTACCAATGGATCTCCTTGATGAACTGGATCTTGAATGCTTGTATGATTGAAGATAGGTGAATGCTTGAATGCTTTATTTCTCCTTCTTGATTTCTAGATTGATAGATGCTTGATTATATTTGATGTGTGATTGAAAAACTTGATACTTGATGGATAAAATGAGAGGCTCGAAGGCTTCCTTTTATAGTGATCTAGTGCACAAACTTCTAGAGAGGCCAAAATAGGGGAAATAAATTCCCATTAAGCCTATACCCCTACAAATGGACCTATTTAAATATAATAATATAATTTACAAGTTTACCATTTTGAAGCCTGAAACAGCCGATCCAGAAGCAAGAAACAAATCTTTCTAAAACTCGACATCCAAAAACCCTCAGATTTTGAAATTTGGACCCTAGGTCAAGGTTAAGGTCGACCTTGACCCAAAAAGGTTGACCTTGACCCTAAGGTCAATAATTTCAGGCCAGGATGCCAAAAACAGGTTGGAAAGAAGTGGAAAATGAGGCAAAATAGGGCAAAAAGCCAGATCCAAGTCAAAGACCCATTCAAGGAATTTGACATGACCTGAAACCACTTACTCGAAGGTCTAAACCAGTCCTAAATGGAAGTGCTTCCATTTTCTAACACTGCATTTAGCCCCCACTTTAGCAAGAGTATGGACTCAATGCAAACTCTTGGTAAGGGAGATCATAAAGAAAAAGATAATCTTATTGACATCAAAGGGACAAAGGAATCCTCAAGTCCCTAGGAACTTGAGTCTTCGTCAACTCCAAGATTATAATAAGAGAGACATCTCTAGAAAAAAAAAGAGAGAAAAAGGGGAGAGAGGAGTGGCTAGCTTGCCCAGTAAGATGTGTTTATCTCACTATGAACCAAAAAAAGGATAGGATGGTCCACAACGAAAAAACTTGATAGTCACCCCATAAAGTTGTGCACCTTATGGTGGCTTTGTGCATGTATGTAGTGCGTCTTCTGACGGCTTTTATGAAGTACTCATGGACCCATATCCTCATATCACCATAGAATACATTTGTAAAATGTGTATCTCTTCAGGATTTAGTAACTTATGTGTGTTACCTTCCGAGGATTTAGCATATTTGAAATTGAAAATGCGTGTCTCTTCAGGATTTAACAACTTATGTATGTTACCTTCTAAGGATTTAGCATGCTACAAAATAAAAGGTTAGAACAAAAATACATAATATAAAATGAGGGAGGCCGTATATATGCCCACCTCCTTAAGATGGAAAAATACAAACTATTTTGACATGTTAGGGAAAGAAAAGAACAAGGATAAAGTCTTCTTCAACATCAAGACAATATCTATAGACAACACCCTGTCCAAGCCAAGAAGGTCATAGCTCCTATGAGGCCATGGAAGGGATGAATGAAAAGAGATATTATGTAAGAAGGGAAAAAGTAACCCTTGTGAGGGATATCACACTATTCAGCTTTCAAGGTGAGAGATTTATCAACCATGGAAACCCAATGTCAAACAAATAAATATATTATCATCAAGGACAAAGATCCTCAATGCAAACCAAAATTTTCATGTATGATTGGATATCACATAATAGATAGATACTGCTTAACCAAGGGAAAAGTGGATCCTGAAAAGACAAAAAAGTAGGAGATGGAATCCTTGCCCCCCAAGCGTAGGAACAAGGATGGAAGGGGACCTATTATATTTCCCACAACACTATACAAGATAAAGAGCCCCCCAAGGATTAGGCTAACATTTTTTACATAATTTGGAGCTCCATAATAGGAACATAAATGTTATTTAGAGAAAATAGGATTGAAATACAACTCATTGCCACATGATATATAAATAACCTTACTATCAATGAGTTGTCTAATCTTATAATGTAAAGCTTGACATTAATTAGTAAAGCTTGACAAAAAGGAAAAGTCTTCAAGTGTGGACTACGTTTCTTTTTGCGTTTAGGTCTAGTAATCATCTTAGCATGAAGGAGTTTAGGCAAAAGAACTTCTTGGTCAAATTCCTTCATAGGTTCATCATGTTTTGAAGTGTTATTTGAGATGTTGTTAACATTGATTTTTTGTTGAGGATTAAATCCCAATCCATAATAATGCGCATGCCCCCATTCTCTAAGGGTATTTTAATTCCCTGTTTATACTTACCACATCCTTGACCATTGAATCCTTGTTTAACTAGGAAATGATAACCATGACCATAACGAGAAGCCATATCAGAAGGAGCCAATGGAACTTCAGTAGTCACTATGTCATCATTAGTAGGTCTGATAGATTCATTATGGGTAGAAGCATAGACAAAGTTATTACAGAGGGTATTAGAAGTAGAAGCAAAAGCTCATTGTTCAAACTCTCTTTGTTGCTTCATAAAATCAAGATCAGAAACCTTATACTCTCTCATAAAGATAGGATTAAAATCCAAGGATCCCTAATCATCACTAGGAATAGCATTAGAGGAAGAAGGATTACCATTAGGAGTAGGATTAGTGTAGGTTTGAATATTAAAACAAGGTTTTTGGCACCTCATCTGCATGAAGTGTATACATTATGTTGTTCTGAATAAACTTGACTTTACGGTGAAGGGTGGAAGGAACAACATGCATCTCATGCAACCAAGGTCTACCCAAAAGGAGGTTATAATTAAGAGGTCCAGGAATAACATTAAAAGGAGTATTTAGAATGATTGGACCTACTTTGTTAGGTAATGTAATGATGCCCAAAGTGTTCCTAGCAATGTTATCAAAGCCACATATAGGAACATTGTTAGGTTGAATAGTTGAAAGATTGGCTTTAATTGCTTTGAGCATGTCCATGCTACAAATATTAAGCTCAGATCCATTATCAATCAAGTTCCAATGAATGATAATCTTATTGATAGTAAAAGAAACCATAAGAGAATCATATTGATTCTAAACTTCTTTAGAAGGAAAATCCATTTGAGTAAATACAATGTTAAGAGCACCCGAGGTAGCATGCATGCACTGTAAGAAGGTATTGATGTTCTCTTGATTAGGAGGTGGAGTGGGAAGGGTTTCTAGAGATTTTTTCAAGGCTTCATAGTAGGTAGGTGAAGTTTGAAAAATCTCCCATAGAGATATCTTGGTAGGGGTATTACACAATTGGTTTATCAAAACATACTCCTTGCTAGGAAGACGAGGTGGAGGAGGAAGAATGGGTTGAGAAGGTGGTAAAGAAGTAGAAACCACCGGATTAGGTTGAGGGTTATTCCTTGTATGATAGGTGTGAGCTATCGAATCTTGATCATTGAAAGACTCTAAAGACTCCATAGGTTTATCTTTGATAGTAATGTGAGGACAACCTTTGATAGTCAACAAGGGTTTTGGATAAACCATGTTAGTTGTTTCAATACTACAAACAAATTCACAAGAAGGAAGAAAAGAAGACATCTTAGGAGGAGATGAGGTAGGATCTTGATTCTCCATAAGATCATCACTAAGAGGGAGAGCATTAAGGGAATTCATATCATTCTCTGCTAATGCCTCATCACTAGAAGGAACCCCAAATGGAGGTAAAGCATCTATAATGTCATCTTCTTTTGCTAAAATTCCTGCATAAGGGGAGTGTGTTTTAAAAAAAGAGTCACCATCATGTATGAAAATTTCATCAATTAATAAATCACCCTCTCGTATCAAAACTTCTTCATGAGGAGGGGATAAATCAATATCTTTATTCAAGGGTTCATCCCAAAAAGTAGAATCATACATAATGGTTTCATGAGGAATAGAGTAATCAACATCCAAATCCTAAGGTTCATCCAAATAGGAGGATTATCATCCCTATCGATAAAGCACTTAAAAAACACTTGAAACAACTTGTGTAACATGATAACGAATAAAGAAATGCATAGAAAATAGATCTAGATATAACCTAATGCATTCAAATGAAATTTATAAGCATGAAAAGGAAATCGAACACCACAAACACAATAGGGAATCTAATTCCACAAAAGATAGGGGGTAAGCTTGTTGGGTTCACCAAAATTTATAGTGAAGGTGAACATGCAAGATAACAAAGGGAAATCTAACACCAAAAAGAAAGAGTTGTCGTACAACGGGTTCACCAAAATGTAAGGTGGAAAATATGGATGGGGTCTAGAACAATGGTTTGCACATAAAAGAGACCCTAACCCAATATTTAACACATACATGAAATTCTAATGATATGGAAAGTATATCTAGAAAACTAATATTGAAATGAAGAAATAAAAAGTACTTACCTCCAAAAAAGAATATGTCAAAAACTCTGTCAAACGGTCTCAGAAACTGTTGATTTTCACATTCTTAAAACTGAAACTGTGAGATCTACAAAACCCATAAATATTTTTCTTTTCTAAGAAAGGTCAAACTTTACCCAAATATGGGGGTACAATCATGCCCCTTTATGTCGACCTTGACTTGCGCTGCTTTGACGAAAATTCTATTTGCGGATCCTGAAGTTTGTCGAAAAGGGTACTTAGATTTGCTTTGTAATTCGATGTTTTGCTCTTGTTCCTACAAGAAAAATGATTTTTTTTGTTGGGGGGGAGGGTTTTTCCTTGGTCAAACCCCAATTTGGGATTTAACCTTGAAATTGAATTGAAATTGCAATCATAAACAAAGTAAATGGAACAATTCACCTTGCCTATGTTGAAACCCTTGTGGAGGATTTGAATCCTTGAATCCAGAAGAATGGATGCTCCAAATGAATGTAGAATTTTAGGATGTCACAAATCAATTTCCTTTAGATCTTCAACACCAATCTTGAATGGATCTTGGAATAGGAAGAGGCTTGGATGGATATGGATGGAGAATTCTTCAACAAGAGGGCTCCATAGAGATTGAATCCTTCAATGGCTACCAATGGATCTCCTTGATGAATTGGATCTTGAATGCTTGAATGCTTGAAGATAGATGAATGCTTGAATGATTTATTTCTCCTTCTTTCTTTCTTCTTGATTTTTTGTTTGACAAATGCTTGATTATACTTGATGTGTGATTGAAAAACTTGATACTTGATGGAGAAAATGAGAGGAGAAGGCTTCCTTTTATAGTGATCTAGGGCACAAACTTCTAGATAGGCCAACATAGGGGAAATAAATTCCCATTAAGCCTATACCCCTATAAATGGACCTAAATTAAATATAATTTAAGATCTTACCATTTTGAAGCCCGAAACAGCCGACCCGGAAGCGGAAAACAAATCTTTTTGAAACCCGACATCTAGAAACCCTCAGATTTTGAAATTTGGATCCTAGGTCAAGGTTGAGGTCAACCTTGGCCTAAGTTAGGGTTGAGGTCAACCTTGACCCAATAAGGTCAAGCTTGACCTTGAGGTCAATAATCGCAAGAATTTTAGGTTAGGATACCAGAAACTGGCTGGAAAGAAGTAGAAAATGGCACAGAAAAAAGGAAAAAGCCAGATCCAAGTCAAAGACCCAATAAAGGAATTTGACATGACCCCAAACCATTTACTTGGAGGGCTATACCAGTCCTAAATGGAAGTGCTTGCATTTTCTGATGCTACATAAAATACAAAAATATCCTATCATCTCTTGAACAAAGTATCGTGTATGCTAAGATTACAAGAAGATCATACGTTAACTCCAAAGTTCCTCAAATTGTGGATAAGCTCGGTGTTGATGTGATTTTTTGATGATCACAAGGGGCCTTACATTTTCAATCCTTTATGTCATGATGAATATGGTACTATCAAAATATTTTCAATAAGTACTATTTTTTGGGGGTTTTCTCCGGATATGGAGAAATGAAAGGAGTTTAGGGTTTAGAGATCCTAATCTACTCCTAAGGGTAATGATAGACAAGGAAAGTATGTTGATGGACGATTTCCTTAATTACCAAGTCCCACTTCACCAATACAAGCTACAACTACACATGGACTGGTTCAATCTTTAAATGTTTGTACGAATGATTGAATTTAGGCACATGGATAGGGGGTCAGGCTAACTTTGCACGATAATTTAGAATCACTAAAACGTCAAAAGTATGAACCACAAGAACTCATCAAAACCTCATCATATTCTCCAAAACATTCATAACACTTTATCTACTAAAATTAATCTAATTGAGAGAATTATGAAACCAAGCAAGCATTAAGACACATCAAATGATCATCACACTTCAATGAAAATTCTATTGTCTCAATAGCTCATAAGCAACAATCTCAAAATTCGCTCTCTACAAATGAGAAGAAGAGGCCTTTATATAGGTCCTCAAAAATAATGAAAGGCCCGGATCAAAACAATAACCGATGGCCCAAATTTTTCCACCTCAGCCCTAATTAGGTTTAGGGCACAAAAAAGGAATCTACATTAATGTAAAAAAAAATTCACTACCATAGTGGGTAATAAATGCCCACTATGTATGCACACTTAGAAGAAAGGTGGGGTGCAATAAATGACCATTACGTGCTCCCACTATGCATTAAATGTGCCTATCATCCTATATTTGATCTCTTTGTCTGAATGCCTATAATCTATTGAGCACTTTTTCCAATTCTTCCACGTTAATGTTGGGTGTCGATTCTTGCTTGAATTCTAAGGTGACCATTTCTCACTTGAACTTCTTCAAACTGTCATCCCAATTTGGTACCAAGTCCTAAGTGGAATGCATATCATTCTAGAATATAGAAAGTTTCCCATACTCATCCTTCATGAAAAAGATCATCTGAAAGGACTCCTCCATCTTTCTTTTCAAGTTTCCTCGAGTTATCTCTTCTTCGGTGAGCCTTTGTGATAAAAGTGAGGTGACATTATTGGAAACTTCCTGTTGGATATTATCAGTCACTTTCTTCAGTCGAGTGGATTCCTTATTGAAATGATCAAACATTTCCTTGGCCAACAACACTGCTCCATACCATCTAGAAAATTCATATGCTTCACCCTCTCTGACAACCCCACCATCAATTAGTTTCTTGATAGGTGTCTCCATCAGCTCCTGCAACTCTGTAATTACCTCATCTCTATAGATGCGATCATCCTCCCAAGATACATCCATGCACTAGATTCGGGAAAGGATGAAAAGTGATATGTTATGTATCTTTACCAAATCCTCAATGTGTTTGTAGGCCTTGTTCTAGATGCCCTCCATCCAAACCTCTACTCCTTGTGTATTCTGCCTAATTTTGTCTATACCTTCAACAAACTCCATAGGGACAACCAGAGGAATGAATGATGGATCTTTCTCACTAATTGGGCCAGACTGGCTACTTATGTAGTCACATAGGGCTATAATTTCACCTTTCTATCTCTGATACTTCTCCTCAAGCTTCTTCATTTTGTCTTTCACTGCCTGTGTGGAGTCGTCAAAATCGTCCATGACCTGTGCCCTAGATGCACATGACCTAAGGCAAATTCAGTTATATTATATTCTTCAAGAGATATTTGATTGTTTGCTTTATCTACTATTGATGTTGCAACCTGTAGAATCCTGGCTCTAGATTCTTCTCAAATAATCTTTGTGAAATTATTTTCCTTTCCCTTTACATATGATCAATTGACTCGATCTAGGATTTCCTACAATTCAGCACCGGGGCCAACCTCCTTTTCTTGGCTTCTGTGAATCCTTTGTCTCAGCCATTTTGGAACATTTCGATCCTGATCTTTTTGCATGGCAACCTGTTCTTGTCCTTGGACTATTCTAATATCAATTTCTTCCTTATCCCTTGGACTTTTTTTCATTTCCATAAGGGCTACAACTTCCATTGTAGGAAATCCTTCCTTTGTTGTAGGAATTTTTGTCACTATTTTTGGAACTTCCTCTTCCATCATTTATCTTTCTAGAACTGTACTGAGACACTCCTCAGTGGTGATATCTTTCTCTCTGATCTTTCTTTATGGAAATATTTTATTAGCATTGATACTTAGTCTATCCTGAACTGACCTATTTATGTGGTCTTGTTGCATCATTCTCCTGGTGATATCTATTTCCTCCCTAGTGAAAGTTCATATCTCTTGCACACTAGGAGTCTGGCTAGGCAAGGATGAACATCTATAGACCTATGCCTTTTTTGTTTTGGTTCTTCATTATGGAGGTCCAACTTCCTTTTTTCATGTATTTCCTAAGAAACACCCTTATCCTTACTGAGTTTTGCACTACCTTATGGAATTTCTCCCTCTTCCATCGCTCTTCCTTGTGGTTTCCTCGATCTTTCATCCCTCATTGCTTGATGACCCATCAACTGGTATGTCCATTGTTCCTTTGGTATGACCACCTGGCTCAATTGCCTCCCAATCCAGTACCTCATGAAATCCAAGACCGGTCTAGACAACATGTCAAGGTCTAGAACTTATTTCCTTGACCACTCATAGGCACTAATTTCTCTCTACTCGGGGCAATATCCTTTTTGGACCACATTTAATCCTTCCTCCATCTGGTCAAGAATATGAAAAGTCTTGCATGCTCTGATCAAGTTTAGTGGCAATTTGGAATGCATCCTTTTCTTCACTTCATGCTCCTCTGTAGTATTTGCCCAAAAATCCTCAAGGTGTGCCATATATTGATATCTAATCCCTGCCACTGACCATATCTTGTTGTAAGGATGAAAGTTTATCCTTTCTATATATTTAGGAAGATGAAAGAATGATAATTCATCATGAGACCTCTCAGCTTCCTTCAGACATGGACACATTTTAGGTTCATCCTTACCTATGGAAATTGGAAAATCAAGTCCCAATTTCTTCTTTCCTTTCTGAGTCTTGTCGTAGATAGTCAGCTGTCGGGTGATCTCTAGCAGGACCATCTTATCTATCAGATTGTTGGAAAGTTGTCTATACTGAAGTATATGACTAGATATAGTGTTGTCATTATGGCAACAAAGTCATATAGCAGTTTGGAGTCAGCACACTAAGTGCAAAGATCAGAATTTAGTTAAGTATTGAAGACTGGACAACATACAGAGCACCAAAGACTTAGAGCATCAGCGCATGTGTGTACTAATGAATTATGGTATGCACCCTAGAAGTTAAGGTTGTTAGAAAATACTTATGGTTAGTCTAAGAGCGCATAAGTAGATATGCAAATATGTGAAAGTTACAGTTAGATGAAGATGCACAGCTAGTGTGTGCCAGTAGTAAACAGAGCATGGAGCCGACAGTGATTATTTTGGTTTGCGATTATAAATTAATGTTGTAGAGGCTATGCGCCAATTTTATTTAGGTTTCTGACATATGTACATGTATAATTGTAAGCATGCTTAAGCCAATTCACTTGGAAGCATTGTTTGTAATTAGTTATAGGGCCGACCTAATCATTTTGTTTATATGAGCATATAAATATTAGATGTGCCCATTGTATTTGGTATGGAAGTCATGAAAGTTGTAATAGAGTTGTGTTAAGCAGAGCAGGGGTATGCAAAGAGAGCATATAATGTATTAGAGCTTTGCTAGAGGTCAAAGCATCAGCGCACCAAAGGAACTGATCAGACAAGCAGTGTTACAACAACAGTTCACTTGCAGATATAGTTTGTATCTGATCTCAGAAGGTTATAGCCTTCATCATTTGAGCAGTGAGCTCTAGGATAGTGAGTCCACTCCCCTAACAGGGATCATTGTAAAAGACTCCTAACAGGGTTCGACCCTTAACAAGGTCTACTATACTAAAAGCATTGTAAAGCTACTCCTAATAGGGTAAAGGATCTTATAACAAGGATCAAAAAACACTAGTGCAGAATATTAGTGGGTATCAAGTCCCACCGGATTTTTTACCTATTTGGGTTTCCCTGTAACCATATTGGTGTCATGTGTTGATTTCATGTTTCATGTTTATGTGAATGTTTAAATTCAATACTTAAGCATTTATAATTCAGTATTAAGATTAAAGTGAAAATTAAAAATACAGTGAACACTAATTCACCCCCCCCCTCTCAGTGTTCCCATTCCTAACACAGATACCTAGGAAGCTTATATGGTTATGCTGAGAATCCTTGAAGCCTGATGTAATAAAATGTGGGAAACTGAATAAACCATGCCCTGTATTCTTCCACCAATTGTATGGCTTCTGTTGACAGCCTCACATCTAGCCTCTTTTGCAGAGTTCATACAATACACATTGTAAATGCGTCGTTGACCTGGGCATAATCATCAATTCCATGTAGATGCAACTGAGGATAGAAATAATATACTTTCAATCACTAAGTTCCACTCCTGATTTCTCCCTTCAATCTCAGTCCTTCATATCTTGTTGCCCACGCCAGCATATAGATGACGTACGAACTCATATAGAAATTTTTTGTCTGCTCCAAGCTCTCTAACTGCTCACTCAGGTTGTCACTGATCAACCCCACCTAGTTTCCTTGATTATGTTCTTCCACTACCTTCTCAATGAAGTACCACATCCAACTCTCGAAGAGATAAGATTGAGGTAGGCCAAATACCCTACTCAACATCATTATCATGTCACTATATTCTTGGTGGAAATCTAGCCAGACTAGCTCTTTGGGCAGCTTGGAAAAATGAGATATGTTCTTTCTCACGCACTTGTTATTGATGATCTCCTCACAATACTAGGCTCCATCCATGAAGACTCTTTCTTCTTGCTCCTTTGTTTTTATCACCAATCTCCGAGAGGAAGGAATTCTAAAGGCCTCTGAAAGAGCTGGTGGAGAAAGGTCTAAAAGTAAGTTTCCATCAGCATCTTTGATTGTTTTGTCTCTCGCCTGGTAGTGCCTTGCACACTCCGTGATCAATTCAGGATGTTGGAAGACATGAGGGAATCCACCTGCAACCACCATGCCACTATTCATTATCCTATTAGCCAACTGTGTCAGATGATGTTCTTTATATCCAAACATCCTCCTATGGAATTAAATTAGGTCTAGGCATCCGAGGTTGGTATCACTGACTTCTGACAACTTTGACATGATCTTGGACTTCAGATAGAATCTACTCTACTCATTCTTTATTAGCTTCCTTCTGGTCATGTTTATTCCTCTAGGTTTTGTCATGTCATTCTTCCACAAAAAAGAAAAGAAATATACATAAGAGCATGCAGGAAAACAAAAACCAAAATAATTTCTCCAGAAAAGAAGATTTTGGAATTTTATAAGTTTTTGTATTTTCCTCTAGAATAGGAAATTTCTTTCTCCCAAGAATTTTCATGATCCTTCCCGCTTACTGAAAATAAATCCCCTTTTCTTGGAAAGCTACAATTTCTGAAAAAAAATTCCATGCTTCCCAAGAAAATCTACGCTTCCCCTTTTCTCTCTCCAAGAAATTCACTCTTTCTCAATCTCTCTACTTAGCTTGCTTCTCGTAATTCATTTGTGAAAAAATAAATTTGGAGAGGATCTCTTTTATAGACTTGGGAACCCTAGAAAGTTGTTTTAAAACGAGGCACTAAATTTAGCAGATTCCAAGTTTTCAAAGAGATTCTTCGTCATTTGTCATTGTTTTTCTCCCAACTTTTGGCAATTTCTAATTTAAGTGCTCGACTTCATGAAGAAGTTTTATCCAATTTCCCTTTTTCAAATTTGTATTGCTTTAAATATTAATTAATTAAATAATTTAATCAATATTTAATTAATTTGAGATTTTAAATCCAAAAGCAATTCTCCATTTTCTTGATTTTTTTTAGTTAATTAATTAAATATCAATGAAATCAATATTTAATTAATTTCAAAGTTTAAAACATAAATTCAAAAATATTTAAAGCAATTTCCATTTTCATGAATTTTCATTTTTTTATTGCTTTTATCAATTTTTTTGTGTTTTAATCAAATATTAATAGAAAATCAATATTCAATTAAAATTAAAATTTTGAATCCAAAATCGATTTATTTCTTGCTTTATTCTCCAAGTTTCAAAAATTATTTTTTTTCCACGCTTTGAAAAATTTAAGATTTTTGGATTTTTCCCCATTTCTCCAAAATGTCAACAATTTTTGAATTTTCAAGTTTTCAATTTTTAAGACTTTGGAATTTTCTGGTTGATTTTAGAAAATTTCAATTTCTACGAATGTTTCAAGCTCTTCAATGTTTTTTTAATTTTTTAATTTCCAAGATTTTAAGAATTTCCAAGATTTGCCATGCTCTGGAATTTCGCCTCAATGATCGATTTGTGACTTGATGTGTTTTGACCTCTAAGTGCACTTGGGCATGATTTTAAGGATTTCTTCTTAAAAAAAAATCCCCGACTTCGTATAATTTGCATTATGAGCGCTCCTCCACTTGAGCTAAGGATTTTCTTATTTCACACATTGTGTGTCTTCCTTGGGAATGCGCTTTGGGCGCGTGTTGTGTTGATTCTAGAATTTTTTTATTTTTTCTTAATTTTCTATGACCGGGTGGCTTTTGCGCTCCGGGCGCATCTGTGGTGATGTAAGGGATTTGATTTTTTTTAACATCCCTTTACTGCCCCCAGAATGCGCTCATAATGCAAATTATCACATATACTTGTTGAACCAACCCAAGACTAGTTGTTGCGATTGTTTGCATCAGAGCTTGTCCCCAAACTAGCTTCATAGGTTGTATCTCCATATCATATTCTTGAATGATAGACATTCATTCTCCTCTTCTTTCTCCCAATTCATTTTGCATCAATAATGTTTTCACTGCTACATCTGGGACAATTACATAGACCTTGCTTCTCAAAATATAATGTCAAAATTTCTTGATTTCCTTCACCAAAGCATAGGCTTGCTTCTCTATGTTTGGATATTTTAATTCTGCATCCTTTAATGGTAAGCTCATAAAGGCAATAGGATGCTCATCTTTTTCCTCTGTTCTCTGTGTGAGGATATCTGCACAAGTATGCTCTGATACAAATGAATATATGTAGAATGGCCTGGTGTAATCTGGACTGATCAAAGTAGAAGCATCCATAATTTCTTTCTTTATCTCTT